>JAEPRB010000094.1:0-140304 GCA_016758965.1 Circinella minor | reverse complement strand
ATTTACCACGAAATAAACCATTCAATCAACACTATGTACATATATTAGTGAAGAACTTGTGACAACCTAGAATTAAAAACAAAAGAAAAGAGCATACAATATCACTGGGAAAACGCAACAGAAAAAAAAGCGTGTAATTATACCTTGACCATATATTCGAGCCAGCAAATGTACTCAGGAGCATTCGATTTTGTGATTATCAAAACTTCAAGGGAGCAATATTGTAGAGAATCAAGTAGTAGCACCAACAATAAGAAGACATCAACTATTACCGAAGGCTCGACGACCTAGGAGTTTGTTATGACTTAATCAAGTTATTCCATTCCATTATAATATATAAAAAACAAAAAAAAAAAAAGGAAATACATAAAAAAATATAAAAAAAACATATATAAAAAAAACATATAAAAAAAAAACATAAAAGAGACATAAAAAAGACATATAAAAGACATATAAAAGACATATAAAAAAAAACATATAAAAAAAAAGTTATATAAAAAAAATCACTAAAAAGAAAAACCCCCAAAGTGGTCTTTTAATAACCATTTAAAACAGTAAGTCAATTATTTCTTAGATATGGAGAAAATGAAGAAAAAGTACATACAAATTATATATAAAATATTTTGGTAATTCACGAGCAGGACTTTATACAACCTACATTAGAATCAGAGGATTGAAGTACCCATAGGAATGTCATTTTATTACGAACTATGATGAAAAGCAAGATGTAAAAACATAATACATAATGGAGTTTAGTTCTGTATCACATACATATGCAAGTAAGTGTAAATATTTATTATTCACGAAAGTATGTCATGCAACTAATAATCAATCACTTGTTGATTCAATAGTACCACTAGAAATGACATTCAATTCTATTTCCGAACACACAAAGAGAAATCGATAGGGTCTGAATCCATATACGAATGATAAAGCACGGTAAGTATATGGTATGCAACTATACAATAAGACATCATTAATAACCACGATAACCAACGATATTGATTATTCTTATTAATATATAGTGACAGTCGACTCGACAAAGATAGTAAGAAAAAGATAGGTCAGCAAAAAGACATACAGACCCTGTACAGTCCATAGAAAAAAAAAGATCAAGCAAAAGAACATCTAGTACAATAAGAGTCAACAAGTAACAATAACAAGTTATGACTTTTTATGTAAACATTTTATTATTTTTTATCATAATAAAACAACGTGTTCCTTTCAACCATCCATATTTCTTGCTTGATGTTGTGTTTCCATTTATAAAATAATTAAGGAAATAAAAATTCTCTTTTTGCATTTATTATTATGAAGATAGTCACTGTGATATTTTCGCAAGTCCATTTAGTGATATATTGATACATTTTCGTAAAGAGAAGCTACAGTATACAAGTTATTCTATGGATGAAAAGCCAATACAAATGAGTGATCACCAAGATATCGCTGTTCTCGACCAGGTTGATGAGAGTTGTTACTGTAATGAATAAAATATCTGATTAATTTTATGTCAAACTGAGATCTTCGATTCATTGGATCTTTAAACGGTTTTGTTTTTTGTGTTTTTTTGTCATAAATAAACGTTTTTAACTTCTCTTTTATCATTTTATAATTAAAATTCTTGTGTTTATACACTAATAAATATCTATGTAAGCTTATATATAATCCTTTCTTCTTCCTGCATATTGAGTTGAAAACAGTGTTATTTAATGAAACATGTTACTTATTTACTAAAGTTGTCGGGGACAAAGGGAAACATAAAATCAATCTTAGTATAATATCATCAAAAAATACATTGGGTGGGGCTGTTACGTAACTTAAGTACAATATTAATAAGCAAAAAAAAAAATATCCTAGGGAAAGCACTGGGCAACGAAAAAAAAGATGTAGATATACTTTTATCCTGTATTAACCTAAAGCTACTGTTGTATGTTTTGTTTTCAGTCTTAAAGTTTCCTCTTATTTCGGATCTCAATGCTGTAGAATGGAAGTGTTTTTTTATTAGACTGAGACTTTTTAGAACGTTTTTTGATCGCTTGTAGTTAGCGTACTATTGTTTCTGATGAAATAATAAACTTAACGTCTTTTCCGTCGAAGATGTTTTGTCTACCTTTTTGTGACAAATAATATCAAGAGAAAGCATCAAATTAGATTATCCAATGTAGACCGTTTTGGGTTTTGAAGAGAAATGTAAAATACTTCAGTTGACCATTGAAACGTGAGTACACTGTCGGGGTAACAGACCATATACAGCATTACTCGAAGTCAAATGACAAGGGTTGCAATCGAACCCTATTATAGGACTAATCAATAGTACTATACACAGTACTCTATTAGTCGCCTTTGAGGAACATTCAGCTTTCATCTAAGATCTGTTTTCCCTATTG
Organism: Circinella minor; assembly: GCA_016758965.1. Classification (NCBI taxonomy): domain Eukaryota; kingdom Fungi; phylum Mucoromycota; class Mucoromycetes; order Mucorales; family Lichtheimiaceae; genus Circinella; species Circinella minor. The sequence goes on along the minus strand of JAEPRB010000094.1, from coordinate 137,917 downwards.
AACCGTTTATGTGCTCGTTGGTGATCAGCTACTTTTTGATAACAAAGCATGAAAGCAAACAACACTGCTTGTGATACCACCAGTGATAGTAAAATCCAATCAAGCCGTTTGAAAAAAATTTTGAGATAGCATTGGAATTTAATGAGGTATTAGAACATTGCTTAATTATCAGAAGAAGCACACCGGATCACATTTAGCTCTAATATACTGTAGCAATATACGCGTTTTCCTTGGTTACCAGTTTATCTATAATCCCGGGGGAAAATGCACATAAGATACATGGTAGTGGGAAGGGTTTATTGTACTATAGTTATTATTTTAAAAGGTAAATGAAAGTATCGATGGTATGGGGAAATACTTGTCCTTCAACTGTACAAAAGAATGTCAATGTACATATAAGTACGTAGTTCTTAACTATATTGCTCAATTGTTATTTTACGTATGATATTAAATCAAATTGAGAAAAACATTTTCTACGATATGTTTTCTTTTATTTCTTCTTTATTCAACATCGTGTTCCCGTACTACATAGCTTTTTTTCTACAACTAGCTTACATGTTTATACTTTCTTTTTACTTTTTTTTTGTATATATTGATAAAAAGTTTAATCCATCGATAATGTACAGACAGGAAATGAAGCAATCATATGAATATACAGTATAAGTACTGGTTACCACCAGTCTTCCCACCTTGATAAAAATAGTATAGTTTTTTCATTACTTTGTATATACTTTCGACAAAATAAGAAGAATATATATAAAAATGCACATATTATCTACTGAATCAACTGTGCTATTAATGAATATTGACGTACTATACCATACAATCACTAATTTAGATTTATCGATTCAAAAGATTATCACTTACTGAACCTTTATACAGGACATCGTTTCGTCAAATTCATAAGCATTCAGATATCCAGGCTACAAGAGTAACGCGATTATAAGAATGTATTTTATCCTAGTACTACATTCCAATATATTACTTTATATTTTCATATAGAATACTTGGCAATATAGTTACATTTTTTTTTACAGGTACCTACTTCTTAATAATCAAAACGAACATTCGTGAAGTTATATCCTTTTGTGAATATACAAATCGAAATATAACGACACTGAGTTTATTATCCTCAATTTTTGATACTTCCTCTTTCTTTTAACTCTTTCTACTTGTTTGAATATATATTGTTTTACAGTATATACCTGACAATTGAAGAACAAGATATACATAAGCCTCTTATGTATTTGTTTCTAGAGAAAAAGTGTCAAAACCTTAATATACATTTTTTTTGACTAACAATTTGTTTTGTCTTTTAATCTATCCCAGGAGTTCAAAATAAATGCTTATTTTTAATAATGTCTTCTTTCAAAGAACAATTTTTTTGATGGTTTCCATGTCAATCTTAAAATAAATATAAATTGTATATTTTGTAAAAGATTTGGCAGATAGCATGCGCATCGTGTCTTGTATATTCTATATGGAACAAAATATTTGATCGCACAAGACAATGTATTTGAATATTACCGAAAAAAATGTTCTTTTTTTTTCTTTTGTCGTCTCCCGCTTCCCCGACTTGTGAAATTAAATTACAAGCACATTGAATAGTAACTATAAAAAAAAAAGTGTTTGGTCTCCAATTTAAGAGGTATATTGTATCTTTTAATAAGTCAAGAAAAGGTTGTCAGTAAGTAATAGCGTTTTTTTTTTTTTTGGGTTTAAAACTTCCAACCCAAAAAAAGTAAAAGTGGGGGTTGGGGGGTGGAGAGAGACAGGGATAGAGAGAGAACTTTAATAGAAAACCCGGCCTCCCACCCTACCCCCAAAAAACAAATATTTTTCTTTTGGGTATCCTGGCGTCGTTTAAATATATCTACTAGAGAGTAGTAAAGTGTACAACAATAAAAAAAAATTATAGAAATCAGGGCGTATTTTCTCCTTTCCCTTGATAAAGTAATAGGGGAAAAAAATTCTAAGTCTATCGTGTTGTTTTTCACTATTGTATGAACGAAAGAAAAGTAAAGAAGTAAATTCAATATATATAAAAAAAAAAGACAAACCCTAAATGTTACAATAGAAGAGGCAGGTTCATGGTATTATCAAATATAAGTAAAGAAAAAAAAGTAAGTGAAATCGATGTTATTTTAAGATGCTTTATGTCTTTACGGTTTTCTGTTTATAGACACACATAGACTATATACACACAAACGTACATAATAATATAAACAACCAAAACTCTTTTTTTTTGTAATAATATACACAGCCTGTCCCGCATAACACAAAACCAAGCCGTCATGTTATTTTTGTTGTGTTGTACGCGCTTGCATCTTTTACTTTTGATATCAAAATAAAAAAAATAAGAAATCAAAGGCGATCTCCTTCCCTCTTTTTTTTTTTTTTTTTCTTCTCTTCTTTTTTTTTTCTTTTTCTTTTTTTGTTTTTTTACTACTTTTTTTTCCGTTATAGTTGTATGCTTTGAATGGCAACTCGATGCAATTTATTCTTTTAATAATAAAAATAACCGGGTCTCGACCATTATCATGATTTATTTATATTGTTACGGCTCTGTTATGCAGCATCATAGTTCAACAACAACAATTCGTTTAATTACTACAACTAAAAAAAAAATATACATTCTATTAATATATTTTTTTTTATTCTCATCCATGTATAATGTTGTTGTTGATGCTGTTATTCCGGAAGATGATCCAATTTTACAACTTTTGGGTTTACCACGTTATGATCATTGTAGTTTCGCGTTAAATAATTCATTATATGTTTTTGGTGGTAGTCAAGAACAACAAGTATCATCTACAGCAACGACACTAGAATCCATTCGATTGAATTTTACAAAAATCGATACCCCACCAGTGATGGATGTTTTATTGGATGACAACCAAACGGCATCAACCGCGTTATTAAATAACATTACCCTTGGCGCTGGCTGTGCTATCACAAGCTATGGTCATGCGCTTTTTTTACCGCCGCACGGAATACTTTCTACTTATAACTTGCTCACACGCCAATGGATTTTACCTGGCAATGTACAAGGTTCACCATCCGCATTAGCTTCTTTCAGTAACGATTCAACGACTATCACTAGTACTACACCGCCACTACCAGAAACGACAATTACCGCAGCTAATAATAATACAGATAGACGACGGGATTTGATGGTCTCAGCCATGTGGAACGACAGGTGGGTAATTTTTGGCGGGCGATTGGCAGAAGATAATAATAACTTTACACAAGATACTTTTATTCTTGATGCACGAATGACAACTCCTTGGGTATGGTTTGAATCACCTATGACTGTCAATACACCACCTGCACCAACATTTACATCAAGGGGTACAATGGTTGCAACGTCGCGTTGGATTTTATATTTCGCCATTACAGCCAACAGTACTACTACAACGACAACACCCATAACAACACCATTTGATAATTTCAATAATAGACCTTATAATGTGGCAGTATATTGTTTTGATCCAATTGTTTTACTTTGGATTGGTCAGATCGCCAACTTTACTAGTCCAACAAATCAATTAAAAGCTGCAACTTTTGGATCGGATTCAGTACTTATTGTTCCAGCTTCTTCTTCTTCTTCTCCTAACACCATAACAACAACAGCAACAACTATGGCAACGACAATGACATCCGTACCCAATAGTAATAGTAATAGTAATAGTAGCAACAATAATAAATTAGGACAACAACAACGAATTGTTTTATCACCTCAAGGATTATGGCGTTTAGATATGTCACCTGATATAGCTGCAGGTACAATTCATTGGATTAATAATGCTGGACCATTTCGTCCATTAATAGGAGGAACTATGACAAGACTTACGAATGATTTAATTCTACTTTACGGTGGTATACCTTTCAGTCATGACAGTTTACGATTTTGGAACACAACATCTGGTTCATTTATTGATCCTGGATGGTGGCGTAATACCCAATGGAATCCAAGACCTACATTTAGACCTACAAATAATAATGAACAAGAAGAAGGAGGTCCCAACATTCTTGCCATTGTACTTGGAACAGTGCTTGGCTCGTTAGGATTTATAATATTGATTATAATTATTTATTATTTCTGTTGTTATCGAAAACGACGGAGAAATGGATCATCAAGATCTCGATCAACTAATACACCTCCAACAGGACACCAACGATCAGTAACACCAATGTCTATTCAAACTAATTTTTCATCGCTTCTTCGGCCGAATAATAATAACGTTACCATTGCTGGACGTCCTTACTCACCGCCTAATAATAATAATAATAATAATAATAATAATAATAATAATAATAATATCAACAATGAAGAAATGATGAATGATTCAGAAGATGCGAGAACATGGGCTACGCATTTACGACGTACACTTTCGGCTGTTGCACATAAAAATCGTGTCCGTTGGTCACGCTCTTCACCACAACCACAATCATCAGCGGCTTTGCATTATCATCAAGACATGACTCAGGTTTCACCAGGGAGTGATAGACCAATGATTTCATCTCCTATTGCTGAAGGATCAAAAACACCAACAAACTATAATTACGACAATACTCATTCTCAAAATAATAGACAATTGGATTTATCTATTGCTGTTATTGATACAGAACGACAAAGACGAATACGTAAAAGTAGTAGATTCAATGAGCATTTTGATTTATTAGCACCACCAGAATATATGTGATTTTATTTCTCTATTTTTCAAGAAGATAAATCCTCACAAAAAACAAAGAATACAAAATAAAAACAAACAAACAAAAAACAACAACAAAAAACAAAAAACAAAAAACAAACTTAATTACTTTATATTCCTTTCCCTCTCCATTAAATTCACAGTAGAGTTTATACATATTATACATATCAAACTATCACTTTTTTATCCATTCTCTATCAATTATCTTCCCTTACTATTTTTTTTTTACTCATCATTCCATGCATCTGTTAGATATTTACTTTTCTTTTTAATTATAATGTACATTGTATAATTTATTTCTTCATTTTCTATAGAATTGAAGATTTTGTTCTTGTTGTAGATAAGACACACATTTATTACATAAATTTTTTTTTGTTTTTCTTTTCAAAATCTATTGTTTACCCACACTCAGAAAAGTGATACGAATGTGGGCTGTGCTGCTCTTTTTCTTTTTAATGTTCGAGTAACGTAGTACAATGCAAGAAACAAAAAAAAAAGTATCTGGATTAGCTTTTTTTGAACTTTACCAAGCCTTTTAGACTTTTTTTTTTTAGACGTGACACCGTTTCATCCACGATACTATTTGCTTTTATTTTTTTCTATAATATTACTGCGCCCAATCTATGGAAATAATTCTATATAGGTTAAACGACGATTAAAATTACCTTAATTATCCCTCAAAAGTTTAAAAACGATCATCTCTGTTTTTAAAAAAAAGTAAAACTTTTTTTTATACATATGATGTCACAAATTTAAGTTATTCTTGGTGCATAACAAAAATATACGAGAATTAGAGTCATAAACCTTTCTTCTAATAAATTTATTCAAGATCTTAAACTGTATTTATATAATATCTAAAGAAAAGTGATTATTATTATATTGTTATGTAATATTTTGGCTAATTATTACCATTATTATTTGATTTATTTAATGATAATAAAGATTAGTTATTAATTGAATATGAGGTATTCCTATTTTTTTTAGTTTATGTTTCTATTGTTATGTACATATTTCGTGATGTGCTTATTTTTAGTCTAACTTTTTTTTTTGAATCTTGTGATTCAAGAAATATTGTTATACTTGTAGTAATAAACTATGTTCGTTTAGTCAAATATAAAACACTATGACTACTAAGCCTACAACAATAAAGAAGAAAAGTACTGTAATTAGAATAAATTAAAATTTATTCTATTACGTATGTTTGATAATAAACTAGTGATGTTGTTGTTCTCCTTGTAATAATAGTAGTATTATATGTTTACCACTGAAAAGTATCAACGTAATACGTATTTCTTTTTTTTTACTTAATACTACCTGCGAAAATTATTAGGAAATAAGTCTATACATATGTCATAAAGAAGAATTACAGTCGAAAAAAAACGTGGTATATTTTTATCGGTTCATATATTATAGAAAACATATATGCGGTAGTTACATTTTTTCTCTTGAAAAATATGCTAAGTAGTGCTTGATATATGTGCCAGAATGGTAATAACATCTATGCAATATGTATCATGTAAGAAAGAAAAAAAAAGGTCGATAGGCATATATTTTTAATAAAGGGATTTTTTTTTGTTTCACATGCATATCATATGCTTCTACTACTAATTACTACGTACTAATATTACTACTGCTGTTGCTGTTGTATGTACTTGCATATTACTACTTACTTGCATATATCTATCTATCTATCGACATTATGACTAAATGATGCAAGGAACAAAAGAAACGAGAAAATGACATCTAAGATCACATAAGAATGAATATGTATATATATGAGATCGTCATAGTCCTACGAATAATATTTATTTGTTTTTTTTTGTCTGTTTATAAAATAATTCTGTGAAATATATAGTAACTTTTTACTTCTAATATGTACTTGATCAGAAAATTGAATATTTTTTTAGTTAATTTTATGTTGTTGTCACCATTTATTATTATTATTTAGATACAACGGTATGCATGTAAGAAGCAAAAAAAGTGACAGTAAATAGAAATGCAAATGTAAATGTAAAATATGTATTTTTCGTTGTCTAAGAAAAAAAAGTTGTTTATTATTATGCATAATAATCTTTTGAAATAAATAAAAAAAGAAACAGGTGACGAAAAATTAAGACAGAATCAAGTCAGTTCCCTCCCATCCCATCCCTTCCCCCCTACTCATATTTGACTTTTGCATATTCATATGCATATAAACGGAGATTGGCTGTCAATGTAATAATAAAGGTCTAACTAACCTTTTGCATTATGTTTGATATACACACATATCTATTTTTTTTTATAATGTGGATCATCAATTATGTATGTACCCTATTTTTATACATATTTAACACGGGCCGTTTATTATGTTTTTCCCCGTAACGGCAGTTCGATTAGTTTGGTGATAAGGTTAACTTGTATATTTTTTGTTTTCTTTTATAATAATCAATAACAATGCGGATTGGATCCATGTAATTTATAATATTCCCTCTTTTTTCGGTGAAAAAAATGGGGAATATTGGAACCTAATCGAAACAATTTTTTTTACTAATGCAGTAATTTGTTTTAATTTATTATTATTATTATTTTTATATATGGAACTGATATTATAAATGAGAATTGAAAAAAAAACGTTTAAAGAGTGTGAAATTAACGAGGAGTTGAAGCCTTTCTCTTGTAAAAGAATTATTTTTATTTTTTATTTTTGTTAGTCTGGATAGTACTAAATATATAAGCTGATATATGATCTTCTCGTATATCCGATGAATTTTGATAAGTATGAATAGGGTAAACTCGTCCCCTCCCCCAAACATTAGCGATGAAATTGAAATAAAAACAATTTAGAAAGAAAGAAAATTGGTTAGATACTGGATGATCGATGGCTCTTTTTCAATAATATACTATAAAAAACAGCCAGGGGTTTTCTAGGATTGCAAAGAAAGGGTCGATGAGGAAGGGGGGAGGAAGAGGAAAGAGCGAGGGTGAGAGTGGATGAGTAAAAAAAAAGACAGGTATGTATTAGTTATATGTTTCATATAAAAAAATAGAACAAAGCTGTAAGAAGATGAGAATCGATCATCCATTCTGTTTTGTTTTGTTTCACTTTCTCGTTTTTTTATATGTTTACACTAATTATAGACGAGGTTTTTCATCATCAAATGGTTTAATGCATTGAATTTTTTTTTGTTTGTGTACGTAGATCGACAAAAAAAGACACATACTTTTATCAGTTTATCTTTTAGTCATCATATTGAAAAATCTTGAACATTCTCAAACTTGTTACGTATAAGTGTGCGTTAAAGAAATGGAAAAAACAACAACATTATTTAAAAACTTAGACTACTAAGTAACATTAAGCCAGATAATTGGATCGTAATAAAGACACTAGAAGCTTTTGATCACGTTTTCTCCCCCAACATGCTGTTCATATCATATTACGTCAATATCAACACAAACAACTCAACGAACACGCAGCACAATACTAACGAACTTGAATATTAAAAGCCGTTTATTACAAGCCTGTCAATCGTAAGTTCATTTGATCAACACTGTAGAAAAAGCTGCCGGGAAACTTATTCTATTTGGTATGATCCTATGTTTGCTAGTATACAAGCTTCTGTTATTTTCCAAAACTATGTATCAACCTCGCTATATTTACCCGAAAAAAAAACGGAGCTTTACAAGGTTCTATTATCAGTCCCTTACTCTATGCAGCTTTTATTGATACATTACGTACCTCCATGTTTCTGCCTAAACGTAACTTATAATAGTGCCATCAATCTCGGACAATTATATTCTTCATTTATCAATGGAATCTACTGAAGCGTTTGCTCAAGACCTAAAAATACACTGATAGACAGGGTGACTGTTCCAATAAACTGTGTCCAGACGACTCCAAAACTATTAGTTCAACACTTTTACATGCAGATGATGTTGCATTATTTGGCTCATTCTAAGATTACAGAAGAATTGCTGAATATAGATGAAGAAACATGCAATTGAAACTGAATATAATTGGAACCCAGACAGAAGTGCTATCAATGGAACCACCATCTACCTCTGAGCTACCCACCTATCATCACAACACCTCGCTCCCGCACCATCGTCTTTAAAATATTGTGACAAATTTATACCAAAAATTCAACAATTTTAGTACACAGCGGGAAATATTATGCTAGATTTACAGGATCTAGACAAGTACTCTAGTTTATCTGTTATTAATAAAGGGTAGATGTTAGAATTGTAGAAGGTGTAGTCAAGGAAGAGTAAGGTTTGGATATAAACTGTATTTAAAATATAAAAAGATGTTCCTTGGAACATATGTAGACTAATTATAAAAATCTTTAATAAAGAGTTCCAGAAAAGCTTATGTAATACAATCTTTAAGAGTACTTGTGAAATATGACAAGAATTCACGTTTTATTCTTCTTTTACTAATACAGATATATGCTGTGATAAATAAATAAGGTTTCTTTTCAAAGTGATCTTGAGATTCTTTTTAATTATAATTGTATTAAGTCTAATCAACCTGGCAACCAACGTGTCACCAAAGCAACAGAAAACTTGGAACCACTCACCAATTGGGCCTACATCAATATGGCACTGGTCTTATCTAGTCTCAGAAAGCTTATACCCTACGTCCTTTTGTTCAGTCTAGTTCTGGAATATGGGTTAGGAATTACACAATTATCTCATAAAGCAAAAATACCAAATATATAGAAATGACTCTAAACCATAATAACTCAACGAATTTTCCAAGCAATTGTTCCTATGTTACAGAAGATAACAATCGAAGTTTGTCACCCAACTTCAAGATCTGCCATTAATTACAATGAGATACATTAGTTGAATTATTCTTTATTTGGAATAAAAACTGTGACACGTACTGTATTAACGAATGAAAATATATAATGACAAGTAATTTTTTTTATCAGATTTAAAACAAGTTTAGAAAGAATAAAAGCCTACTAAAAAAAACAGTAACCAAGGAACGATCTAATACAAACAAGATGAAGAATGCAACATTCGAAGCGATAAACGTAAATCGATACAGAGTGCCTTTGAAAAAAAATGTATTGGTTGACCCAAGTTTTTATTTCCCCGCCTACCCCTGAAACCACTATCGATTAGTCAAATGGTGAATGCATTGGGTGGGAATAACTTCATACCCTCTCACGAATGGTATGTGAAATTTTGTAACTGGCAAATATGAGCATTATACTTCTTGTACTATACTTCATCTACTTTTGAAAAATCAAAAGCTACATTTGATAATATTCCACTTTTACCATATGAGATATAACTATTAGATTTTATCATGAACTATCTTTCATGCTTAAAAGCTGATTTGTCATTCGACATACGGCATAAAGTCTGGTGGATACTACTTATCAGTGCTCTTTGTGAAACAAGCAGGTTAAGTCATCTCAACAAAGATTCTGGTAAAAATGAACCAGATCCAGAGGATATTATAGACTTCTTATCTACCCCTCGGTACACAATTACAAATAAACACCTAGAGTGTTCTGTTTATTTCTGTCTTTTTTTTCTTCACCAACTTTAACGTTTTCTTCTACTAAGGGGTTCAGTTGATAATTCCCTCTATTTCTCTATTTCTCTAAGTATCAATATAATTTTTCTTTTCATAATGCACTGCAAGGAAATAATCTTATGCTCAAAGGGCCATGGTCGATCCAAGTCATTTATTAACTAAGTACATCTTTATAAAAATTGTCATTTATATAAATTATGGATAGAAATCCAGATAAAATTGATCATCTTTAAGACCAATATTAAACCTCGATTTTTCCCCAGTTATTGAATAGAATATAACTCTGATAGTTATAGGTAGTAGAGAAAAAAAGGAGGCATTCTACGGAATAATAGTTTCTCCGAGGATATAGATTACGTGTTTATTTGCAATGGATTCGTTTTCCAATTGACCTTTGTACTTTGGGACAAAACGAATAAAGAATAAATTAATCTTGTTTGTTTTTTCTTTTGGTTCAATAATAGTCTGAGTATAAATGAAAAAATATTGTAATTAGGCTAAAATAATAAAAGGATTGAGATTATCCATGTAAAAGAAAGAGTGATACGTAAGCTTTTTTTTCAGAATCCTCATAATATGATGTATAAAGTTATACCAGTTTTATGGTAAATCATTATCATTTGAAGAAAACGTGTGTGTATTTATTATAAAATGAAATCCCCGCTGTCTTTTCTTTTTTTCTTTGCTCTGTCTCTCTCTCATCTATTTTTTTAAGTCTCTCTTTTTTTTTTCTTTTTGGGTACACCCTAAAAAAATAAACCTTTACGCGAAATAAAAAATAAAAATATCATGGTCCATGATTGATCCCCTTCTCTTTGGAAGCATGAGTAGTGGATTAGAACTTAATAATAATACGAGCCCTCCCTCTTATAATTCATATTCAACAAGAACACAACGATCAAGTCTTGTACGCATTGTCAAGGCACAAGTGGTCTTATTATTATCTAATCTAAGTAACGAAAACTATGCAAGGAACGCATCAGAGATTCGCTCGGTAAAGGACTTTTATTTTATTTTTTTTATATATTTTTTATTTTTTTACTTTTCTTTTTCCTCTCTCTTTTTCTCTCTTTTTATTTTTTATTTTTATTTTTTAATATTATATTGTTATATTTATTATTATTATTATATTTATTATTGTTAATTAATAATTATATTCAAATTAATTAATTAATATTTTTTTCTTTAATTAATTAAACTCCATCATCTTTTTTATTTTTCTGGGGTGGGATTATAAAATAAAATAGTTGCTTGAAACACACGGAAACGAAATACGAGAATATCTTTATCGACACATTTTAATTGAAATCTTTAAACAACAACCTTTACAAGCTAAAAAACGTACACAACCTCAATTATTACGTTTATTAAAAGAAACAGGCAACTTTGTGACAAAAGAAAATACTATTCCTTTTGCTCATTCATTGCAACAATTCTGTCAACAAGACGCCACAACGCGTGTCGATTTAGCCCTTCTCTTTGAACATCTCGAGTTTGACCCTTTTGATCAATTCGTTTACGCCGCGTCTCTTTTAATTAATATTCAACAACCCATCACATCTCAAGGTAAAAAAATATCATTATTATTACGTTTTATTTTTGGGATTCTTGGATGGTAAAATAGATTGGGCGAATATATTTTTTTTTTTGCAGGAACTTCAAATAATAATAATAGTAACCACCTTTCTTTTTTAATTTCTATAGCACAAAAAATTGCAATTCGAAATATAGGTGCTGCAACAAGTATTTTAACAGTAGCAGCAGATAACAACAACAATAATAATAGTAATAATAATAATAACAACAAAACCTTTGGAGAATCACTTGTTCTGTGGACCCTTAAATTGATAGATAATTGTATCAATATTCTCGGTTCTTCAGACGAACGAGATCTCACCCTTTTAATATCAGCGCTTGTACAAACATTGGGAAATCAGCATCATCAAGCAAAAGAATTACAAGATAAAATTATTAAAAAAATGAATGAAAAGTAAGTATTGTATATATATAAATTTATATTTTGACAACGAGGGAAGAAGGAAGAAAGAAAGGGGTAGGGGTGAGGAAATTCTCAATTACTGATTTGAATTATTGCTATTATGAATTTTTAAATAGAGGTGGAATTATTGAAAAACCATCATTATCATCAACAAGTGCATTGGGTACAAGATTACTCAATGCTGGAAAAGAATCTTGTGATTCTGTTGAATCAATTCAAGCTATTTTTAATGGGTTAAAAATAACAGAAAAAGATGTGGGTCAAGCTTTGGCAGTAATGTCCCGGTCACAAAATGAAAGAGATGTTAAGGCACCCATGTATGGTTGGAATGTACAAAACTTTGTGACGGCAACAACTCGAGTGGTAAGTTTTTAAATTTTTAATATAATAATAAAATAAAGAAAGTGAAGGATTTGTTCATTATTATCAAAATCATGTGAAAAAGTAGAAGAAGAAAAATGGTTAACTTTTTATTTTATTTTTTTGTGATATAAATCAATTAGGCTCCTGAATTAGATTGGTATAATGTAATTAAAGGTCTTGATTGTGAAGATTTTTTCTTATATGATCCGGAAGGACTTAATGTTCTCGTTCACGCATGGCAATGTTGTCCAGAGGTAAGATATATATATAATAAAATATATATTGGAGGAGTGAGGAAGGCAATTTTTACTAATGAAATTCGTATATCTTTAATAGAAACAACACCCATTCCCTGTTAATAAATTCTTTGATAAATGGCAAAATGTCAAAGGACAAGTCAGTGCTTTATATCGAATTATTAGTGCACCAACAAATCTTGTTGATGTAACATCATGTTCAAAGAAAAATATTTTGGATATGGAAGATTTCAAATCATGTTCGAGAGAAACTCGGTCCATGGCACTACAATTAGTTCAAAGTCAACTCAATTCATTGGATTTAATCGAATGTGTATTAAATATGGGAGAAGATAATCCAACAGAAGATGTCAAACTATTTTTGGATATGTTACTTCATCAAAGTCCTGAATTGGTCTTTTTGGGTCTCGTGCAAATTCAGGTATGATATATATAGAAAAAGATACACAGTAATAGTCTGTATATATTTTCTATGTCTTTTTTGGTCGAGTTATTAACTTCTTAATTTTATTTGAATTATATAGCCAATTAAACAATCTTTCCATGCTACATTATTAAAACAATTATTATTACATTATCTTAATGGTAATCCAAGCAGTTCGTTGGTTTTGGCCAAGGCTCAACAGGATAATCCTGATATATTACGACAAGGCTTTGTTGAATTGTATAATAAGGACCCAACAACTTTAACCCGTTTAATGGATATTGTAATGGATTTACAGGTAATTTTATTCTTCTTAATAATTGGTTGGGGGTGATATGGAAATAGGAGGAGTAGGAAGAAGGGATGTATTTTATTTATTATGGTAATTTATAATGTGGATTCACTGAGCTCAACTTATACAATACGCATAATATTTTAAATAGATATTCCCAGATATTATGAGTGATTTACCTTTCTTTATGGCCATGGATATGGCAGCTTTGGCTTCAAGACGACAACATTTAAATCTGGGAAAATGGCTTTATGAAGTTTTATTATCGGGTAAAGAAGGGCTTGTGCGTGCAGCAATTGAATTCCTTGATCAAAAAATCATTGCAGAACAGAAACGGAATGATCCAAATGCCCCTTTAACTACCATTCCATTATCTTTGGATACCGTTGCCACATTTTTAAAGATTATATCTGAATGGTATGTTGTTGTTGTTTTGTTATTCCAATCCAAAAAAGGATGTTTTTAAAACCGCTTTTCACTTATTCTAATATGTATATATATATATATAATAGCTCATTGGATCCCACAGAAAAAGGTTTATTAAAAGAAGTTCAAGCCAAAAGTTTTAGAGTATACCCCGATTTGGCCAATGCTGGAATTCAACTTGACACGACCACTACTGCTACTGCTACTACTGGTACAGGCGCTGCTAATGTTACTACTGCTAGTAATACTAGAAATACTGGTGGAACACCACCAGCAGCAACAAATTCAGCAGAAAATTCACCTTCTGAATCTGCTGAAATAGAAACTGAAGCCAATGAATATTATGTCCAATTATACAGTGGAACTTTGACAATGGACCAAATGATTGATTTGTTAATACGTTTCAGTTCATCACCTGTCAAACACGAAAATGATGTTTACAAGTGCATCATTCATAATATTCTTGATGAATATCATTTTTTCACCAAATACCCTGACAAAGAATTATCCATCACCGCCAATTTATTTGGTGCCATGATTCAAAATCGATTAATGCCACCCAATGCATTATCCATTGCTTTACGACTCGTGATTGATGCGTTACAAAATCATGAACCGGGATCAAAAATGTCCAATTTTGGTATTCAAGCATTATTACGTTTCAAGGGTCAAATACCAGAATGGCCAGATTATTGTCGTCAATTATTACAGATTTCTTATTTAGAACAAGCAAGTCCTGATCTTGTTCAATTTGTACGTCGTGCGTTACAACAACAACAGCAGCAGCAACAGCAGCATCAAGATTCTAATAATACTTCACGTGTAGCAGCCGCTACAGTATCAGCAGCAGCAGCACAATTAGATAGGAATGGAACAAAAGTAGGAGCAAGTAAAATATTATCTGTTGGAGCAACTCCAAGTATCAATACCACAACCAATGATGATCGGTCCGTATCAGAGCCCGTGTTTACTGCGCTTTATGTTCCTGAAGTGCCTTATGATGATGGCCATCATGAATATCTCACACCTGATGAATCTATTCAAGATAAAATTCTTTTTATTATCAATAATATTGCACGTGACAATTTTGATTCCAAATTAGACGATTTGAAGCAACAATTGGAAATGTCATTTTATCAGTGGTTCAGTGATTATCTTGTGGTCAAACGTGCTAGTATTGAACCCAATTATCATGAATTGTACCTACTATTATTAGACTCATTGGAAAGTCCACTTTTATACAGACACGTTCTTCGAGAAACTTATGTTAACATCAAGATTCTTCTCAACTCAGCCAAAACTGCTACTTCATCAAGCGAACGTAGTCTTTTAAAGAATTTAGGCGCATGGTTAGGTGGATTGACATTGGCAAAGAACCGACCTATTAAACAAAAGAATGTATCATTCAAGGTAAAATAATATGATCTATTTGGGAAAATTGGAAAAGGAGAAAATAATCTCTTGGATAGATTTATTCGGATATTAATTATTATTATTATTATTACTATTAGGATTTATTACTTGAAGGTTATGATAACAAACGATTGATTGTAATTATTCCATTTGTCTGTAAAGTTCTTGAACAAGGTGCAAAAAGTCGAGTATTTAGACCACCTAATCCATGGCTAATGGCAGTTTTGAAATTATTGGTCGAGTTATATCATTCAGCTGATCTTCGGTTGAACTTGAAATTCGAAATTGAGGTATTATGCAAGAGTCTCGATGTCGAATTAGAAGGTAAAAAAGAGAAAAGGATTTTAATTGGAAATAAAAGTGAGAGGTAGCTTATAACAATAGCAGGAAGAATGAACTAATGAGTTGTAATTATGTAAATAAAATTAATTGTTATAGAAATCGAACCAACATCTTTGCTTCATGCTGAGCGTCCAAAGCAAAAGGTGATCTCAGTTGCTGGTAGACTGGGTGAACAAAATCTAGCAACTACACCTGGAAAACTTATGGCGGCTTCTTCGGTGCATACCGCTGGCTCGGATGCTGAAGCTGTACCATCCTCGCAAGCTGAGCCAGAATTATCCACCATGCTTGCTGAAATTGCACCTTATATTACCTTCAATTCTCAAATCAACATGTATAGTACTGAACCTGATTTACGACGTATGGTTGTTCAATCCATTCTTCAAAGCATTCGAGAGGTAATTTTTTTTCTTGTTTCATTCTTTTTTTTTTTTCACTTATACTGATCTTTATATGTTATCGTTTTTTTTATAATATTAGATTGTTAATGCTATTGTGGAACGATCTGTTAGTATTGCCGCATTATCAACTCGAGATATCGTTGCTAAAGATTTTGCCTTAGATTCAGATGAAGAAAAGATGCGTGAAGCTGCTTATATGATGGTATCCGGATTGGCTAGTGGATTTGCAATTGTCACATGTAAAGAATCTTTAAAACCTACATTGGTTTCCGGCTTGCACGCTGTATTTGTTCATCATGGCATCGCTGACGTAAGTATTAAGAAAGTTATAAAAAAAACAAAGAAGTTTTTGGAACAAATTTACTTATGTATTTTTATTTATATATAGACGCTTGCTGAACAAGCTGCTTTTGTCACTGCAGCAGATAATATGGAATTAGCATGTGTTGTTGTTGAAAGGGTAGTTATTCACAAAGCAAAATCTCAGGTTGATCGTGCACTCATGGAATCATATGCTACACGTCGAAACCATCGTGAACAACGACCTGATCAAACTTACATTGATCCTGAATATGCACCTATGGCTCGCTACGTAGCTAGACTACCTCCTCCTCTTCGTATCACACCTGGGGGTGTTCAACCTGGTTATCTTGGTGTTTATGAAGAATTTGCAAGACTTCCACGATTAAAGACAATGAATAATGCAACAAACGAGGCCCTCATTGACGGTCAAGTCGGAATGGACCAGTATTCTAGTCCTATGACACCTAGTGCTGCTGCTGGTGGTAATCGTAATATGAATCATGGACAATACGATGCTTTATCAATGCAAGGATCTACTGGTCAAGGTCCTACGAACAGTGCACAAATTATTGAACGTAGTGCTCATCTTGTATTGGAACTTAGTACTCTTGCAAATCAATATCATTTACCCAGTTTTGATTCACTTCCAGCTCAACATGATATTCGATTGATCATCCGTGAAATTCTTTTGGCGGTGATGTCAAGTTATGACAAAGCTGAAATTGTACGTGAACTTGCTCAACGATTGATGCATCTCTTATACCGTAGTGAAACACAGTTGGCTATTGAAACACATGTTGTACTTTTGGATCGTTTATGTGAAATCTCACCTGAAGTCGCTCAACAAGTCAAGGCATGGGTGGGTCGAGCTGACGACGAACGTAAATTTGTACTACCAGTGACACTTGCATTGATCAAGGGAGGAATGATCCATTTACCTGATTATGACCGTGAATTGGCTCGACTTGTTGAACAAGGACATACTAGTGCCACGGATTATACAGCTCGATTGATTCATGCAACTCTTTTTGCTGATCCCCCATTGGCTACACGACAAGATATGATTACATCTTTGGAAGCATTGAGTCGTATTCGCAGTCCTGCTCCCGACAGTGTCAAACTATTGATGAATGAGTTACGACAATTGACAGCCATTGAACGAAGCGAATATGAAGCATCCATTCGTGAACAATTCCGAGTTCAATTTGTTGACTGGGTCAAGCATTGTCAACTTGCAGCAGCCACCGAACAATCACGACATGCATTTATTATACAACTTTTTGATCAAGGTATTTTCAAGAATGGCAGCAACGAAACCGTACCCTTATTTTTCCGTATTGCCATTGAAACTTCTGTCGAACATGCCATGCGACAAATGGACAAGGATACAAACAAACTATCAGTCTATATCCCCATGGATGCCTTAGCCAAACTTCTTGCAGGTTACTCTAATCTGCTTATTGAAAACAGTGGAGAACGTAATTATGATTTGACACAATTCTTATCTGTCATTATTGTGGTTTTGGCACGCTATCACGAAGCGCGACAACAGCAGTTTGACCAACGCCCTTTTATGCGACTGTTTGTGAGCTTGTTGAACGAGTATCACCGTAGCTCGGATGCACTTTGTTTAACTGCATTGTCTGCTATTGGTAATGTTTTGTACGTGGTTCAGCCAAGACATTTCCCTGGATTTACATTTGCCTGGTTCCAATTAATTTCTCATCGAATGTTTATGCCCAAATTATTATTGACCGAGAATCAGGCAGTACGTTTATATTTATAATTCTTTTTTTTTTTTATCACAAAAGGGGTTTCAATAGATTGGATATTTATAGCTATATATATAACTGACATTCTTGTTATTTTTTTTTCTCTTTCGCTTATTTAGGGTCGTGCATTATTCCATCGTTTATTGATTTCAGGATTACAATTCATGAGCCCTTATTTATCAACTGAACTTCGAGATACTACTCGATTATTATATAAGGGTACCTTACGAATGTTATTGGTCTTATTACATGATTTCCCGGAATTCTTATGTGATTATCATCAAAGTTTCTGTGATGTGATCCCTGCTTCTTGTATGCAATTACGAAATTTGGTCTTGAGTGCGTTCCCTCGTAATATGCGTTTGCCTGATCCATTTACTCCTCAGCTCAAGGTGGATTTGCTCCCTGAAATTCGTTCAGAGCCCCAAATTCTTTCCGATTATACAGCAGCTCTTGAATCAGGCAACTTTAAGGAACAAATTGACGAGTATTTGAAGACTCAGACACCATCCAACTTTATTAATTCAATTTGTGATCAATTGCGAACAGGTGATGATTATGATGTAGCCAAAATCAATGCATTTGTCTTTTATGTTGGATTGGATGGTATTGGAAAACAAACTCAGGTGCATCAAAGTATACATTGGAAGACGCTTGAACAAGTTCTTGTTGAATTGGATCCTGAAGGTAAATATATATATATAATACAGACACACACATATATACACATAAAAAAATATTGGAGAGAGTATATTATTTACAACAATACAAAATCATAATAGGTCGTTATCTTTATTTGGGTGCAATTGCCAATCAATTACGTTATCCCAATAGCCATACACATTATTTCAGTTGTGTTTTACTTTCGCTGTTCAAGGAAACTGATGATGAATTCATCAAGGAACAAATTACACGTGTATTATTGGAACGATTAATTGTAAACCGTCCTCATCCATGGGGTCTTTTAATCACTTTTATCGAATTGATGAAAAATCCATGTTATAAATTCTGGGAATACAAGTTTGTTCGATGTGCAACAGATATTGAAAGACTCTTTGAAAGCGTGTCTCGATAAAAAATAAAAAATGAAAAGTTAACAACCATCATCATACATCCATCACATTCACTACCACAATAACAATAACAACAATTCACCACTTCTATACGTAACAATTTATAATACAACAACAATAACAAAAGCATATTTCTTTTCCCTTCTATTATATTATATTACATCATTAATATACAAACCAAAACACACATTGTCTCACACACACTCAC
Organism: Circinella minor; assembly: GCA_016758965.1. Lineage (NCBI taxonomy): Eukaryota > Fungi > Mucoromycota > Mucoromycetes > Mucorales > Lichtheimiaceae > Circinella > Circinella minor. The sequence continues at coordinate 118,399 of JAEPRB010000094.1, read as the reverse complement.
TCAATTTATACAGCTACAACACACATTACTTTTACACGCACACGCACACATATATATATTCATATCCTTCACATCTTATTCACATAACTAGAAGGTGACCATACAAACACAAATACACACTTTTAAAAAGGACACACTTCTTCATGTATAATACATTTTCTTCTTATTTTCACTTTTATATTCTTCATAAAAAATATTCTTTTTTTCTTCCTTTTTTATCCTTCCCTCTTGTTTGTTCTTGCTCTCTCCTATTATTTCCTCCATCCATCATAATCATATTATCTTTCTTTCTTTCTCTCCTTTTTTTTTTCTTTCTTTGATGTGCATTCCTAATGATAAAAAGAAAAACGAAAATTAGTATTATTATTATCTATTAGGAAAAGGTTTTATCATGTATTTCTTTTAAAAATAATTACAGTGAATGCATGGAATAATGATTTTTTTTTGTAAGTTCTTGGTATGACTTCGATTTTTTCTTCTATTCCATAGACATGTTCTTCACGTATAACAACAATTGCTGGATTAACTTTGTTGCCATGGTAATATCATTGCTATTATATGGGGTGGACACTATAATTTGGCGCTTATACAATTCCTGGGGAATAAAATGAGGGAAGGGGAAAGATATAAGTGCTCTTAAATGGTCCATGAATAACAGTGGATGTCTGACTTGCACCTATGATAAATGAATATATAACAGTTAAATTATTTGATAAGATTTTTGGTTTACTTTACACACATGCTCATCGTCTTGGTTACTTAAAATATATACCATACGAACGGAGTGATTGCGAAACCAAACTAAATTTTTCATCCAGTTGGAATTTACTGGTTGTAGTTGATGATGCTGTTGTGGTGGTGGGGGAAGGGTTATACTGTCGGGTGATAGTAGAGTTGTTGTACCCGCCAATCCAATAACCGGTTGCGCCAAATGAATCTCGATTAATACCCGATTTTCCCTGTTGTAGAATTATTATTAAATCTATTCATAGATAAATAATAAACATCAAAAGTAATAATAAAAATAAATTATACCGCTCCGAAGATCTTTTAGAATGGAAGCCAGGATTGGACACGCGTTGCGTATTTATGTTCATCATCTTCGTAAAGTTTTCCGTGCCGTATATGCTTTGCCATTTGATGACATTTATGCTGAATCTTGGACTTAATTTGTTTTCTTGATAATTGTTGAGGTTGTAATGTCGAAGATTGTTGTTGTTTTTTCTCCTTTGTTTTTTGAATAAGTGTCTTGGCGCGTACGATTGTCTTTTGTTCACGTTCAGGAGCCAAATGTACTCGAAGAAAAATAAGGATCAAGTAACGTTGGGATTTTGTAAATTTGTATTGAATTCTTTGACTGTTGTTGCTGTTGTGATGCTTGAACCGTCTCCCGTTGAAGTAAGGTTGTACTTCTTGAAAATAAGGTCAGCCCATAAGGGGTGGATGGTATCGTTGTTATTATCTTTTTTATTTCCAAGATGATGCGACTGTATAAACTGTATAGGTGAACGTTGGTGCATATTTCTTGTAAATCTTTTGCTCTGGTATTGGGCTTGCATAACTTATCAAGTTGTTCCTTTAGAGCAAGATTTGGGGGAGCAACCATAATCTTGTTTATGTTGTCCAAGGGTTCTTTCTCCGTTACGAATAGTAAATGACTTTGGTAAATTCTTCGTAATATCAAAACAGGACTTTTCTCTTTTGGGCTGAACGTCGTCCCTTTTGATAATTGATATATTATGCTGAGCCAGTGATAATAATGTCATCCGAACAAGAGCACTAACATTTGATACTGTTGTAGTTGCGTCCATTGCTCCTTGCTTTAGTGAGTCGTAAACCAGGTCATTGGGAATATCATCACGTAACACACTGACAATTGCAACGGCCGAAGTCATTCGTAATTTGTCTTCGTTGTCGTCAATTAAATTTGCTTCATCCTCATCATTTTCAGGTGGTGGTTGTTCCTCTTGTTGTTGTTGTTGTTGTTGTGACAAAGCTTTATCCTTATGTTCCTTGTACAAACGCGTGGAATGGTCCTTTTTAACTTGTTCCCATAATTGTTTCGTGCCACCTAAACTTGTTAACGCATTGCTTATTTGCTTGTAGTTCGATTAATATTATGATTTGTTTTGGCAAGGTTGCTGACCATTTCTAGTGATCCTTGCGGGTAAGTCTTTTTGTTTCAAGAAATACAGAGGATCCCCGTTAATTTCACACCCGTTAATTTTCACACCTCATTAACTTCACCAAAAATCAAGGAATGGTAAAAATAACATAAGAAAATTTTCACATTCCCCTTTATTTCACTTTCACAGCACCTACCGGCATTGAATCCTTAACGGATAAATTTAAAAAAATATTTATGTGATAAGTACGTATAAGGATCACAATTAAATTAGTATACAGGATAAGTTGCTTTTTTCTTACGCCACTTGTATGTTTATTTTCTTCTTGCTTTTCCTCTTTAAGCCTTTGGATATTGCATTAATATCAGGTGCCGTTAACAAGTCGAACTCATTTTTAACCCATAGTGCCAGTATAGCTTTTCTTTTTCAGGAAAAAAAAGTTATAATACATAGACATCCTCAAATAAGAAAAAGAAGTAGTTACAAAAATTCATTAAGAAAAAGCACATAGAAATAATTTATTAATTAATACGTACGTATTTTGATACATTAAAAAAAGATACAAGCTAAAGTATTCAATATATGAAAAAATTTCATAGTATCCATTAATTTTCACACCCCCTTATTTTCACAAAAAAAATTGAAAATGGCTCTATGAAATTAACGGGGATCCTCTGTACCACCATTTCTTATTTGTTGTACTTTTTAATGTTTTCACTGATAATATTTGATAATTTTTGTTGCAAAACTTCTTTGACTAAATCATGTAAAATTTTTTGTCATCTTTCGACGTTGTTTGTCTTTTACGTTTTCCTAAACTAACTGAACCTTCTTCAATTATGATGGCTGCTGGTTGCTTTTGTGTTGTTGATTATGACATTATGATGTATGATTCATAATATGTAAAAATGGATGTGTCAAGAAAAAGAAAAAGAAAGAAAAAAAAACGTGTCGCGTGCGCGAGATGACGCGTTCCAAATATTTATACACCCAGTTACTGTGCTTTTTTTTTTGTTTACAAAAAAATGTTCCATAATTGGTTGAGCTATTTTTTTCGTTATTATTCAGCTTCAAAGCTTTGGCTCACAACCATGACTAGTCTTTATCCAGCTTACAAGTGTAACAAAGAAGACTGGCTCAAGAAGGCTATTGATAATACTGCATCATATGATCCAAGATTTATTGAAAGTGTTGATAAATCTTTTAATGAAACCAAGAACAAAGCATTTTATAAAGATAAAGCACAAGCATGTTTGGATCGTTCGCGTGAATATGAAATAGTTGAAAATCAAACAAGTGATAGTATTTCAAGTCAAGTTACTAATGTTCTTGAAGGAGATACGTAATGAAGTGAAATATATCTTTGATTTACCAAACAACTCATCTTTTCCTATCACGTAGCATCTCCTCTTGCTTGAATTTATCGTTGATCATTACAAAGAACTTTCTGTTTATCTCTTTTCTAGTCGATCAGAAACAGTAAGAATTGGAAATAGATCGATTGTTGTCGCTATATTTTATCATATCCCAAAGCGACAAGGTAAAGGTTGGCATCCCGTATATAAAAAAAATCAGTTTACACAGTGTTGATACAATGTACATTTTTATATCATATGTATATAGGTACAAAAAGTTTTATTCCTTTGTGTTCATTCAAACATTAATACTTGCGATTAACAATTTTAGCTTCAATGGTATAATAGTGCTACGTATAAGTTTTCAATTTCCATGTAATAATATTAATATATCTTATAATACGCTGGCTTTTATTATATATATTTATATTATATATTTATATGTTATTGCTTAAAATACAACATACTATCGGTAGCTTAGACTTCTCAAAGCTAATCAGATTTCTGGTTTAACAATTATAGTATTATATCTTCACCGTTTACATTAATTACTGCCTTTTTAATGACATTTATATATGTAACAATAAAAATATATATATTTCGAACAGTTAAGTCGTGATTTCATTGGCTCAATTAACATCTTCTTAACTCACCCAATAGTTGGCCACAAATTTCCCTTTTACAATTCAAGCACTACTATTCTAGGCAGAAAGACGTTTTTTACATTTTAGTCTATTTTTACTACCGAACGGTCTACCAGGACCGCGTTTATCTGGCGAAGACACATCGTCGTTATCCATATTATAACAAGAGGGAATGCATGTGTTGTATAATTTTTTTTCAAACAAAACAAAAAGGAAAATACCATACGCGCATAAGCGCTCTTAGTACACATACGCTTAGGTAGCATATAGGCGTTAAATCATGATTTCATTGGCTGAAATTGTTGCTTAACTTATAAAATAATTGGCTCCAGGTACTTTAACACAACCTATAATTTCTCATTTGATCTGTCCTAAAAGAAAAAACAACAATGATCATGTTCCCTCGTCTCCATTGTTTTTTTTCCCATGGTCCAACAGACTAATTATATCCTATACCCGTCAAACTACAAACATTGTGTAAAGAAATGAATGAAATTATTTATTTGATCTCTTTGTTTCATGAAAGAGCTTTCAACTGACTACAAAAAGAATAACGAAGATGAGACTAATTATGTATCGAGTTTTATATAAAAATAATTCCTCCGGAAGTATTGATTCTTTCGTTCTCTTTTCTTTTAACCCATCATTATTAACATTCAATATAATTTAAAAACCTTTACGTAACAAGTATAATATTAATAATAACAACAAAAAGACAACTTACTACGTACTATGTATAAAGAAACTGTAGAATCAGCACAAAACATTCAATACACAACACCTTCCGTGGCTGTTAGTAAACAGGGGTCAACAACATTTCAGAAACTTGAAGCTCAATGGCAAACATATTTAAAACAAGGAACTCCAGATATAGCTCTAGCTGATGCAGAACAAATGATCAATCTTCTACCTCATTCAGCAGTCGGTTTTATTCGTAAAGGTGAAGCCTATTTAATGTACGGGTATAAAAAAAAGGCGCTGTTGACATATGACAATGGTTTAAGGAGCGTAACGAACACATTCGATATTCAACAACTTTTATTAGCAAGGGAACAAACTATGATGGAGGTGTACAATGCAAAGCGTATTGATTTTCTGGCCTGTTTACCAATGGAGATTGTGAATGAAATTGTATCGCGATTATCAAAAACTAGCAAAGCTACATGTCTATCGGTATCCAAAACATGGCGTGAACGAACGATTGAATCTCCTGATGCTTGGAAATATATATCAATTGATAATACTACTGTTGTAAATATTCGAATTGCTAGCATACTTGGCCATGTTGCACCACGTGTTAGATACTTTACATTGAAAAACATTCACGACTCTGTACATCAGAAATATTTACAAAATATACGACCTGGACGTTTTAAGAAAATCCAATCATTGGAAATGACAGGTGTGTTAATTATGAAGATGTTAAAAAAGAATACTATTGTATATCTATATATTAACAATGTGAAAAAAAAATACATTTACGTACAAAACATATTAGTAAGTTCTACCGAAGATTTAAACTTTTTCAAATCCATGCTTTCTGACGGATTGTGGCGGATGAACAAAACATTAAAAAATTTAGACGTTCATGTGGGTCGAAATGGAAGTGAGGTCACTTTGGCAAATATCCTATTTATCAGTGATGCGTTAACGAATTTACGATATCAGACGTTTGGTGGTGGCCTAAGCAATGCTATTGGAGACTTTTCTATTGTTTCTAAAGATCATCCACTTGTGAGCTTAGATATTTCAAATTGTAATGTTTGTGGACCAGATATAAAAATTATACTTGGAAAATGTCGAAAAATACGTCAATTAATGATGGATCAGTGTGAAGTTTCAGTACTTGAACCTATTTCTTGTCTTGCAACAAATTTGGAGGTTTTGGTGCTTAACCATCGAGACAGTATTCCAACAGTTCCGGACTATAATAATACAAATTATAATGACAACAGCAACAACAAGGTCCAAACCGTTACAAATAAAAGGTCGACGATAACATCAACAGGTTTAAAGGTGTTAGTTTCAAACAGTAGTTTTCATTATTTTTCAGTATCAGAACTTTTACCCATTATATATAAAAATAAGGCAACGCTTCAATCAATTTTTGCAAATGTCCATGGCGATATATCACCTTCGCAATCCCGACAATTCGATATTTTTTTCCCAAAATTTAAACTTGAAAATGTAACAAGTATCGTGATTAATTTACCACCTCGGTTACAACCTTTTTTGCTACGATCACTGTCCAATTCAACATCATCTCTAGCTAACTTAGGAGCTCTAAACGTTAAAGATATCAATCCACTCATTAATTTTTTATCGAAATATTCAGATCAACAAAAACAACAACAACAACCTTTTCTTCAGGCGCTTAAATTATACAATGCGGATATACATAGTAATATCACAACAAAAAGAAATTTAATTCAATTATTTAAACAGTATGCAAAAGTATCTGAGGATGGTAATTCATTACGCCACGTGGATATTCAATATTGTCATGGTATGACGGATGCTATACTTTTGGCTTTGGGAGAAATTAAAACTCTAAAAAGCATCGTGTTTACCCTTTTGTTTGGTATTACGAGTCAAGGCATGTATGAATTTATCAAAAAATTATCGCGCCATCAACAAGTTATAAGCATTAGTTTGGATGAACTAGATTGTGTTAATGATTATCTAATTGCTTCACTTGGTGGGATCGAAAGTTTAACGGAGCTTCGATTGGAACGTTTGCACAATGTGACAGGCGAAGGTATCCGGTACTTGATTGATAGAAAAGGTTCCAAGTTAAAGACATTGATATTAAAAAATTGTTTTTCAGTTTCCCAAGAATTAATTTGTTATGCAAAACAAAAATTAGAAACATTTGAATCTGACTAGTATTATTAATTGATAAAGTAATAAATAATAAAAACATAACATTTATCGCAACGCATATAATTGTTTTTCGACGTATAGTAAAAAAGAAGATGTGTTTATTCAACAAGCTTGCAAAGTTCATGAATCCGAGAATGTAGTATTGTTTGTCTATTAAAATGTAAATAGCTACCCATTGTTTAATATATACAAGTAAGGTTTATATCTCTCCAAAATTCTCATTACATATATAATGGCTGCCATACAGGGTCGACAAATAAACCTTTTAATTCTTCACATTTATCGATTCCACCAAAGGTAGCATGGACCAATAATTGACTGAAAATATGTTGTTTAATGAGCATTTATAGTTATTTGATAATTTACGCCAAAATGTGGGCACGGCTAAAGTGAGTGAGGTTGCTGAGACTTAAAGCATAAAAGAGAAGAAAGTTCATACATTATTACTTTATTAGCGTCAATATTCAAAAAAGTTATTGGTGTCATGGTCTGCATCAATAGTGTCACAGTGGAATATAACTTTAATAATAAAAGACGTGAAATAAAAACAGAAGGAATAAATCCTAATGCCAAGAGAAAGTCTAATGGAACAAAAGCATTATCTAATTGAGAGTTCATGATTGCGTGTGGAAATGAAAATTCTACTGATGTTAGTAATTCCAATAACATTGTCGACAACCAAACCATTAATAGGGAATCTACCATTAGTCGAACTACTGCCATTGAATTCAGGGCTATGGAATCGAGTTTATTTGAAGTGATAAGTATGTCTTCAAAAGTGTTAACTGTAGTTGAAACATAATTTAGTGTTAACAGATTCAAATTCTATTATAGCATTACAAATATATACAGATAGCAGCAGGAATTATAATCTTCTTGAAGGCATCTGTAAAAAAAAAAGAAAAGGTCATGTACTGTATGTGGCATCCTTGAGTGTAAAGGGAACAGCAAGAAAGCGAAATGCATCTCGAAGAACAAAATATTTAATCACTTCAACAATATATGTGTGTAATATTACATATACAGAGTACGTATAACAAATAGCTAGCTATTATCATTATTTTCTTTCAAATAGTTATAAGTTCCTATCCATATATAAAATATAATTGTCGTCTTACAATAGAATAAATATTCCTTTCGCTTCGCTACTAGGGTCAATTCCTAATTAGGAACAATTAATTTTACCTGCCTCATACATGGTATCAAGGCCTTTCTTTTCTCGTTTTTCTTCTTCTGTATTGTACAGAGATACAACACAAGCATATATAATTTAAGCGTTGGTTAGTTTGAGACGCGTAGCTGAGAATGAGGGAAGATAAAAGAATTAAGAAAGTGTTCCCACAGAAGATGAAAGTACCATCGATGAACAAGATATCTTCTTGTGTGAGAATAGCGATTACGTATCTGATGCGGAACACTTGATGAAAATTTACTTAAAGAAGGTAAATATAACAGCACCGACATTAATTCAAAGTAATATGCTCATCATCTTTTTTAATATATTATCTTTTTTCAATATTGACTTTCGTGATAAGTAATACTCGTTTCATTGAATAATACAATAGATTATCAATGTCGAGTATCGTCAATTTGATTTATCCAAAATCTGTAGATTTTTTTAAAACAATTTTAGCATCTACACAACTTGAGTCTGCTCAAAATACTGGAATACTATCGTTAACTGGTTTATCTGAAGAAGCTATCAAGGTATTCGACGATATTATCAATGATAGGTAAAAAAAAAAGGTATACTTCCATTTGCTAGTACAATTATAAATGCAGACACCATCATTGAGAAAATCCGCATTCAACAAAAGAAATATTGTAAACAAAAATCTAGCGATATATAAAATGTTAAACATGTTACACATCACGTAAGTATTAACTGGAATGAACTTAATAAGAGTACCAAAAATAAACATTTGTAGTTTACTTTTAGCTTTTTAGCATATCCCAATTTGAAGATTGGTCTGATGATATAAGAGTGCTACGGAAACGACTGTATATCGACGATTCGGAGTTATTTTGAATATTCTTTTTTGAAGTACCAACATTTTATTGAGAGAGTAATAAGGAATAATGAGGTCGAGAGGAGAAGAGTGGAGAGAGGGAGATTAAAAAATATATATAGATAATTGACCATTTGCTTGGATGTTTTATAGATATACAGTAGACCCCCGCTTCTTGCACTCCCGATAATTTGCAAACCCCATGTTCCACAACTTTTTTGAAGGAAGTGTCACAAAACACTTAGAAAGTTGCAAACGATATTTTATCAATTTGCATTAACTGGGAGAAATTTATAGTGTATTTAAGACATTGATAAAAAAAAGTAGATGTCCACATAGTATATAAACTGGAATTGTCACCTATAAAAATGCAAACTGTGAAATATCCACTCCCGCTAATTTAAAAAACCCCGGGTTCCGCAACTTTTTTGAAGGAAGTGTCACCTTGCAAAAACGGGAGGTCTACTGTATAGTGGTGAATGCGTCCCCAAAACAACCAAAGATACTATGGTAATACTTCAAGCGTTAACAGGGTATATCCGCGTTCCAGGACAAGAATACGCATATGAGAATAAAATTGATCTTTTAGTAAAAGCTCAGATGGATAAAAATGATTACGATTTATGTAGTAATGAATGGGAGCGCAGCGGGGCCACTGAATTAATTCTGTTAAAGCAACAAGATAAAAATCTTAGAACAAACGCGACTATTTTATCAAAATTGATCAGGATGGCTTCACATAATTGGATCATCGCAACGAACTGGGCGGGTAACTTGTGTTTTTTTTTTTTTTTTGCTATACTCTATATTCTATCTTCTATTTTCAATTCTTTTTCAGATATTCACTAATCATATTTGTTGTCAACATCCCAATAGGTGACCATGGATATGTATATACACTTACATATAATGATAATTACTTTGTTGTGCTAAACCATACCAGGATCTCATGATACCAAAAATCCGAGTAACTCAACTCAAAAAAATTTAAAGAAACATCAGATTTTTTGTTCAAATGGAAGGTAATTAAATAGCTTATCTATAAGAAGGGTTGTTGATAAATAAGGCTATTAAATGAATAGTTACGATACTAACAAACCTATTTGATATATGTTATAGAACTCATTATTAATTTGTATGATAAATTAGACAATGAACTTGCCAAAAGCAATAATCGAGGTGTGGTGATTATTGACACCCCCAATACAATTTCCACAAATTTTCCACTTGTGTTGATTACACCCAAGGTACAAAACGAAAGATTGACTTAGTAGATTGATTATTCTTTTCTCTCTCTCTCTCTCTCTATTTTTCCCTACACATTCATATACCAGAACTCCTATTTTACTATATTATATTCAAATATTTTTACCCGACACATCATTATATTATCCATCATTTATTCATTATCGTTCAGATCATTGTAAAAACAAAATTTTCGATTTCTCTTCCACCTCCCTTTGTATAAGATTTTTATGTTACAGTCACCGCTCGATATAACGATATTTGATATAACGATAGAGTTTTGGGGTCCAAGACAGATAGCAGGGAAACATCGTTAATTTTATATAACGATATCCGATAGGGTTTTAGCAAAAATATCGTTATACGTATCGAGAGGTCAAATAATATCTTTATTTTTTTAAAAAGGAAATATGACTAGTCTCTTATGTTCTTACTTTAATTTTTAAACATTTTGTCAGGAGTTTGATAATTTGAACATTAAATTTATCTTCAGACATCGTCTTTTTCCAAAAAAAAAAAAAAGCCAGTGATATCCTGTTTCTGCTTCTTATAAAAATTAGATTTTTTCACCCCAATTATGCTTGTCCAACTTTTTCTTTGTCAATTTGCATGGATTTGTAAACAATAGACAGTCTTTGATGCTTGTTATAGTATGGCACAGTAGTTGTATTTTTTTATGGGGCATCAGGATTTATTATATATAATAGTCTGGTTCCAATTCAAGTAGAATTATCTTTATGAAAATACATAATGTACTTCAAAGAAGTGTAACCGGTCATTTTTATATGTTTATAGCAATGTCGAAACTAGCTAATATATTAAAATAATAATTGTATAAATAGTTAATCATGTGAACTAATCTCGCTTTTTTATGTACAGTCACCGCTCGCTATAACGATAACCCCCGTGAGACCAAAGGGTATCGTTATATCGAGTAATCGTTATAACGAATTCTTGATCTGAGTTATTTATAGTGATAGGGTAAAATCCTATCCATATGTACTTGGCCTCATTTGTATCTATATGTCTTGCAAAAACAGGAAAGCTCACATCTAGAACTTTATATTGTCCATGCTATATACTTATAAGCTATAATAAAATAACAGTCCTTTTTTCCCTTTGCATAGTTTTTTTTTATTAAATATGTCTTGTCGTATTAGTTCTACCCAATTTTTGTTCCAAGGTATGTTAGAATATTATAGTTGTAATCATTTTATCTGAGAGGAAAAATTGTATACTAGTAGCAGTTTGAAGTTAATGTGATGCATAATTTCTAATAAGCTGGGTACGATTAAAAAAAGCAGTAACATGATTCGTTATGCTCCACAGACAATCAATAACAACATTTATTAGCAAAGAAGAATAAGCTGCGGATAAAATTTAAACTTTGTAACCAAAAAAAAAAAAACAAGTTGTAAAGTTGGACAGAGACACAGAGACAACAGATGACTTTCGTAGTGGTATTATTGTCACATGTGATTTTCCTTGTAATCGCGTCGTATTAAAAAGACGAAAAATAAATTCACTTCTTTTTGCTTTTTTATTATCTTTGTTAAATAATGTGGTCACTCTTGTGTTCAACATTCCAGTCTTCAACTAAACCAATAACCCCTATACCGGCTCGAGAAATCGATATTACTATCTTAGATGAGTTCAATGGACTAATCCAAAACACAAATCTATGCATTAAAAACAACAAAATTAAACAAGCAGAGGAACAAGCATCTGTGGCCATTGATTATTTACACCAATTCCAGTTACTTTCACTTCTTGACACCAGAGCCTATTCACGCTCGATGCAAGGGCATTTTGAACTTGCATGTGGTGATGCAAAAAAAATGATTGAATGTGCACCTCAACTAGGCGATGGATACATTCGGCTTGGCAACATTTTTTCAATGTATGGGTATCAAGAAACGGCAATCAGAACATTTGATGTAGGACTTAAGCACGTGAAAGGATTATGGGGCCTTAGAAGAGAAGAAGTAAATCGGTTGAAATCTGGAAAATCAGATGCCATTAAGATGAAAAAAATGTGTGTTGATATTATCGCAAGAGTTCCTGTCGAAATAGCTGATCGTATTCTTGAACTGTTGTCAACCCACGAAAAAGTACCATGTCTCCGTGTATCGAAAGTGTGGAGAAGGAAATTATTTGATTGTAAAGAAGCATGGCGGAATTTGGTTGTTTATGATACAAGTAGCGACACAGAACTTGCTGGTTCAGCTCAACAATTTGCTGGCCATGTCGAACATCTTACATTAAACACTTCAAATATACAAGTACGGTCCAAGTATTTAAAGCATATACGTTCTGCAGACTTTTACAGGGTTGAATCGCTCGAGATACCAAATGGTAAAATTCATGTTTTTCAACGATATCTATAATTTTGGTACATCAATTATGTTTATATGCATAGAATCTGATTGATGTTTTGAATTATTTTTATTCTAGTCTACCCTATTGAATGTGAACGCCATAATGTTTTATCTCTTTCAAATGCTTTATGGCAATTACGATACATATTGACAACCCTGTCTATCAATGTCGGAAATAATCGAACGGCCATTACCATAGCAGAACTAGTTTCATTTACTGATTCGTTGAAAACCTTAAATTTTTCGACAATGTGTAATTTAACGACGTTGGCTGGTGACTTTTCGAAGGTGGACAAAGATCATCCTTTAATGACTCTTGAAATTAGGGCAAACCGCATTCACGATCAAGATATTGAAAAATTGCTTCAACAATGTCAGCAGCTACGTCGTCTCGTTATGAATGGCTGTGACGAATGTGTTTTTAATCCACTCAACCACGTTTCACACAACCTGAGTATATTGGCATGCAATTACGAAGGCAACGACGTTCCAGAAATAAAGCAAAGAAAGACTAAAAATGATAATGGTACCGGGCTGAAAATGATTTACACTGGACGGTTAAATAGCTCAAATAATCCAATTTCTGGCGCAGCTATTTTTCCCCTGCTACACAAGAATATGAAGTCCCTTGAAACCATTCATTGCTATCTCTCAGATTGGAGTACTTACGAGAGACAAATCCAACTTGCAATATACCCGGGTTTCAAGCTTGAAAAATTGATTACTTTAAAAACATCATGGCCACGTAATACCTTGTTCCCCCTTCTATTACAACAAATTGCTGGTGTAGAAACATTAACAACACTAAGCGTCGCAAATGTTTGCAGCGCAAAAAAGTTAGTAAATTTAATTATGAATTTACGTACACCTCCAAAAGTGCTGGAGCTCCACAAGATTATTGATGGTTCTTTGACTGAGAACACCATAAGCTATATCCGATTAATCGAACTGTATAAAAAGCCATTCATCTCATTACAGTGTCTTGTGCTTAATGATTGTAGCGGAGTGACGGATAGTGTACTTTCTTGCTTGGGTCAAATCAGGTCCTTAAACAACATTACCTTTTCCCGATTACAAGTTATCACTAACGATGGCATCCTACGATTTATCTCTACATGTTCCGGAAAACTATCACGGGTTACATTTGTAGAAATGTACTCCGTAACAAATGAAATAATTATTGCTCTTGGTCGATTTAATAGGATGTCATATCTTGGATTGAAATCTTTAAGAAATGTGACGGACCAAGGCATTCGAGGCTTGATAGAAGAAAAAGTAGCTTTTAAACTAGTCGAATTATCTGTAAAAAAATGTAATTTAGTCACCCAAGGATGTATTTCCAATTTAAAGAACAAAGTAAAAATGATTGTGTATAAAACTTAAAATAAATAAAGTCAACCGATTTTTTTTATTGCCTCTTGATTCTGACTTGATAGTATGTTTTACACACATAGCATTAGACTTTGATCATGACAGGGCATAATTGATTTGGTAACGCAAGTCATGACCTCGTATGTGTAACCACGTTCTTTTTTTTTTAATCCTTGGTGTAAATGCAACCCCCTTTGTCTCCTTTTTTTCAAACTTGTTCAAACCTTCATAACAACCAAATGAACAGTTCCATACTACCCATCCAACCAGTGAATTTAAGGTTATTCGAACAACGTTACCAACAAATTCAAGACACCATTAACAATGGTACACATCACCAACTCATTCAGGACGTAACTTTGGCTATAGATGACGTATTTCAATCGCAATTGCTTGTACTTCTCGACATAAGGGCGTATGCTCATGCAATGGAAGGTCATTATCAATTAGCGTGTGCCGATGCGGAGCAAATGATAAAACATGCACCATTCCTTTCGTCAGGATATGTGCGACAAGGCATCGTCCTTTCCATGTATGGTCGACAAGCTAAAGCTATTGAAAAATTCGATTATGCCTTACAGCTTGCTAATATTAGTAGCGGCAATAATATTGAACAACAAGAAGATATTAAGCGATTAAATGCCTGTAAAACCGCAGCAATATTGTTAAATGAAAGTCGTGTTGACTTCATCGCCAGACTACCGGTAGAAATTGTGAACAATATTATTACCTTGTTGCCAAAAAGTTCCAAGGTGTCATGTATCCATGTAGCGCGAATTTGGGCTCAGAGGACGCTGGATTGCGCTAGTGCATGGAAAACCTTCTCAGCTGACGGTAATCGGGTAGACAATCAAGTTGCTGCAAAGACCGAGCACATTGCGGGTCATATTGAGAAGCTTAGAATTAATACGTCGAATAAAATGGTACGCTCAAAGTACATCCAGTGCATGAGAAATGGTTTATTTAAAAGATTACACTCTCTTACATTGACAGGTAGTAATAGTAATAGCATCAATTATATGGGGGATGAGTTCTATTTCCTAACTTATATGGTATTGATCAACATATTAATCTATTATCATATAGGGTGCTGTACAGAAAACTTACGACCAAGTGCTTTTGCTTTATCAACAGCTCTTTGGCAAACAAGAACCACCCTCAGATGCTTCGAAATTCACATCGATGACGACTTTAATAAAATTACTTTAGCAGATATACTATTAGTATGTGATAGAGTGACTGATCTTACCTATATAACACATAATACTCTAGTCGATGTACGAGATCAAGATTTATCAGCACTTCACAATGAAAGTTTACCACTTTTAAGTTTGGAAATCAAATCATCTAATATTACCAAACAAACCGTCAAAACTGTTCTACAAAGGTATACCCAATTACGACGCCTAGTCATTAATGGATGTGATAGTTCAGCAATTGATCCAATTGATCAATATGCAACAAGTAACCTTGAGATATTAGGTTTTAACAGCCGAAATATTCCAAAATTAGCATCATCACAACAGCAACATCAACAACAGCAATACTATGCCTACCAACAGTCGATATCATCAACCGGCATGCGAAAAATTTATGCAATGAATAACGATCAGAGGCGGATTGTGCACATTTCGACATTCTTTCCAATTATTTATAAGAATCGAAAAACTCTCGAAACTGTTTCTGTATGTCTATCAGATTTGACACGTGATGAAGCCCAGGAAATTATATCAACTTATGACGACTTTCGACTTGAGAATGTGGTTGATATTACTTTTTGGTCAACACCTCGAATGCAACGTCTTTTATTACAATCTATTCCTGACACAATCACTACATTAAAGCATGTAACTATCAGATATTCAGAAGATGCGAGCGATATATATAGAGCTCTCTTACGTTTACCACCACTCGAAACACTTCGGATTTTATCCGTTGATACAACTGGATTGGAAAAACAATGTATTATTGAACTATTCGAACAATACGCTCAACTTTCTGAGAGTTCATGTGGGTCATCATTAAAAACCGTCTCATTATGGCATGGGGACTTGGTAGATGATACTGTTTTAAACGTGTTGGGGGATATCAAAACATTACATCATGTCACATTGTGGGATTTACACAGTGTTACTACACAAGGTCTTCATGACTTAATGAAAAAGTTACATAACCAGTTGACATGCATCGACATCAAGGCAATGAGTGCTGTTACAGATAATGTTATTTCTGAACTGGGGGGTTCAAAGACTTTGACAACCATTGGATTGGATGGGTTGCCAAAAGTGACAAATCGGGGTATACGGGCACTGGTTGACAAGAGATCGACGATCCCAAAATTATCTAGTCTTACAATTACAAATTGTTCCTTAGTTACTGAGGAATGTATTCAATACGCAAATCATAAAATAGATGAAGTTGCTCGTACATAAAGTAATAATAATAATAGTAACAAATAACGATAATAGTAGTTATTGTGATAAATCGTACAAAGAAACAGCAAAATAATTTTTTTTCATATTTATTTGGTTCCTTGTTACCAACGTTACAGCTCGATAACTATATATAACTTATTAGACGTATATGTGATTTTTTTTCACGTTTATTACAGTAGATGAGGATAATAAAAGTAACGATGTATTCCCTTGTTTTTCGTTATTACGTAACTTCTTTTTATTGGTGTACATGACTAGATGTTTTTTGGTTAATAAAATAAAAATTATGGAATGTACGGGAATAATAATGTGATATACGTAATATACGTAATATACATAATTTCTAAATTTTTACGATTTTTCTTATGCGTGTAGGCTACAGGTGATAGATAATAAACATAAAGAAGTTTACGGTTATTCGAATAAGTAATAATTATCTATAGAATTTAAGTGACTTCTTTTTTTGCGTGTATTAATCAAGTCGGTATACTCTTCAAGAGGGCGACTGGAATTCTATATAAGGGAAGCTTTATAATTGTGTAAAACAACCATCCACTAATACCGTTGGTACCATCATTGCCCAGCAACGAGCTTACTATTCTGTCGTTTTTTAAGACAGCTTTTTGTTAAGTGTGTGTATTATGATATTGTTGAAGTAATACCCTTTAGCATAAATTTGCACCAGCCTTGGATGACATTGAAAGATATTCTATAATATCAGCCTTTATGGTGTGAGGAACAGGAACAGTAACAGAAACGATACTTCTTTTCTATTTGACACCACTCGAAAGACAAAATATTCGACTATCTCGGAATTATTAAGCATCACTCAACAGTACGTAATAATAACAAGATGTAGTATAATAAAAATTGATTGACGTCGAAACCGTGATGCTTTTATGGCAAAGCTTCCACTTGCATAACCTAAATATACCAAGGTTCTGATCAGTAATTAAATTTATGGAATTGAGGATAAATAGGACACCAGCTAAGTATATCTTATTAAACATCAGATATCCACAAACTAGAAAACGTCAAGGTCAGCAAAATAAATTGTGTTGATAGCAATCTCATTAATAGTCTCGATAATTCTTCAAGTGAACTATTATCAAATTAGATAGTCTTGATTAATATAAAAAATTGTGGTGCAGAAGCTGTGGTAGATGATTGCAAAAAGAAGCAAATGAACAAGCTAATTAAGATGTCATAGCTGTGAGTTGATGAAATTATCGATGAAAAATAATATATAGAAACAATTACTGTATATATGAACAGATAGATTAAGAGCTGCTACTAATGTTTAATGTTTCTACATAACCTACCAGTCTATTGTTATCAATTACATAATAAATTATGATATGATTGCATGTGTAACGCAACTAAACAGTTTAGCATAAGGTTTCGTGCGTCTGACCATGCTGATCGTTTTCTTGCTTGGCAAAGCACATGAATTCGGTTGACTGAGATTAAAAAAGCTAGTTCCAAATGAAGTTTGGCAGAGCGTGTTTTAGGCGAATCGGCATTCCCCTTTTCCCCAGTTACACTAGTTTTCTTTTGTCGTCTATTTTTTATATTATATTGGTAGTTTTAGCTCTACTACCTACTGCTTTTTTTTCCACCCCTCTCTCTTTTCTAAACATTTTCTTCCTTTCTCTTCTATCACCATTCTCTCTTTTTCTATAATAGGATGCAAATATGACCAATCCATCCACTGATCCAGCATTCAATATATTTACTCTTCCGACCAATGTCGAATCCTTTATTAGTCCATTTTGGGAAACTTTGCAAGAGAATAACCACTTTTTATTACAACGGATAAAAACACGAAGAAGTTCCATTATGCGTAATGTGCTGGGCACTGTGCAAAATGTGTAAACTATTTTTATTTTTATTTTTATTTTTGTGTTCTGGGGAAGGATAAATAAAAATAATGTCGTATGTACATGTTACTTTTTTTCAATTGACCAAAGATAAATAAATATATATATTATAAATATTAATGTATAGCCTTGACACTAAGCAATCACCTTATCGTATTCTTTATCGACGTGCTGATGGAACTTGTCTTCAAATTGCAGTTGGTGAAACAGAAAAGCAAACAGATCTTTCCTGGCGTTGGATCGAAGGTATTTTTTGTTATATATCATGCACGCTTCTTTTTTTGAAAGAAACCTTCTCAACCTTCTGAAACAACTTTTTTCTTAATACAATTGATTATTATTATTATTATTATTATTATTATTGGGGAAAAAGCCAATTTGATACCTCCTTTGGATGTTTTAGAAGATGCCGAAAGAGAAGAATATATTGCTACCAAAATTAACTCGATTGTAACACGAAGAGGTATATATAGCTCTATACATTGTATTGGATTTGGGTAAGGAAATACGAACAAGATAATAATAAACCTGATCATGCAAATTTTTAAATGTATATGCAGATGCTGGAACGGATGAAATCTCGACCGATGAAAAACTACGAACTGCATCACGAAGTTTTCGTCAAACTTTCAATGTTCCTGTGACTGAACGTCTTGTAAACTGTAAGTTTATAACTGTAATTCTGATTTATCGCTAAGTTCTAGATAATTAAGAGAAGTGGTGTACACATAATATTTTTTATAGACTATTCATGCGCATATTATACCAATCGATTTACAAGTCAAGGATGGCTTTATATCAGTGAGAATTACGTTGCATTTTATTCTTATTTGTTGGGTTATGAAACGAAACTATTAGTGGAATTAAAGGCTATTCAAGATATTCGAAAAGAAAAATCAAAAAAAGGTGTATTTTCGGATGCTATAAAATTGGTCATGAAAGATAAAACAGAGGTATTGAGAATAAAATAAAAGCGTATGGGAATAATATATATATTGGAATAAGAAAACAAAGGGGCTGACGATTTTCTTTTTATATCTTGCAGCATTTTTTCTCTAATCTATTTAAAAGGGATCAGGTAAAAAGAGTAAAAAGGAGGTGGAGGTGGAGTGAAACAAATAGATCCTATGATCATTACTACTTTCGGATGTATTATTTAATGCACGGACATCTTGTTTCCATGGCAACATTTTATTAATTATGTATTATATTAAAAAAAATAGGTTTATGATATATTAGTCCAGTTGACAGGTTTAGCAATGCAACGCGTCTTGAAGAGTACAGCATTAGAACAATCACCTGGTGGCGATATTTCAATCGATATTCGTGACAGTGATATTGATGCAGCAAGCGATAAAGATTCCACACTTGGAAAATCAGTATCTGGATCATCTGCATTACCAGCAAGTGAAATACGTAAAATGATGCAACCTTTAAGAATGGATTTAGCAGCACAAAAACGAGACGAACGATTTCGTGCACGATTCCGCTTACCTACAACAGAACAACTTTTGATGAATGTTACCGCAGCTCATTTTATTGAAACGGAAGAAGGAGATGAGAAACGAATTGAAGGTCGGATGTGCCTCTCTGAAGCTTTTTTGACGTTCAGTTCAACTGACAAAGGACAATATTATGAAGCAGTTATACCTCTGTATACAATTCGTCGAGTGGAAAAATTGAATGAGAAGAACCATCCTTTTTCGATAAAGTTTGTTAACTGGCACCAAGCTCATACACAGTTTCGTCTCAACGTGTAAGCCCTCTAGTTATTTTTTTTTCTTTTTGTGTGTGGGTTATCGTTTTTTTTTAAAAATATGTGTATGTCTATGTGTAATTTCGGATTTGCTTATTGTACGAGATGGGTGTGACATGCTTTTTCTTCCATGTAATTTTAGTACCAAGCAACAATATGAAGAATTTTCGAATCGATTAACAGTCAACTTACGTAAACAAATTAAATATATGAAGATGCTCAAAAAGTTCTTGGCTACTTGTCCATCTGAACTTGTCGTGGCTGATAAGACAAATGAAGAAATCGATCAATCACCTGGTGGACTTGGTCTTACTTTTGGTTTCCCTGGCGACCCGAAAAAACTTAAAGATAAGAGCAAGATGAAATTATGGAAAAAATACTTCAATGGTAAAAAAAAACGAGGAGAAAGTAGTAATAGGAATTATTGAAAATACATTAATAATAACCAATTGGATAAAAAAAATGCAATAGAATACGGACGAAATTTAACAGTTGTCAAAACTGCTCAATTTGGTCGATTGGTACGCGTAGGTCTACCCAATCGATTACGTGGTGAAATATGGGAAACATGTTCTGGTTCTATCCATCAACGATTTATGAATCAAGGATTTTATCATAGAATTCTTGAAGAAAATAAGGACAAGACATCATTAAGTTTGGAAGAAATTGAAAAAGATTTAAATAGGTAAAACAAGATTGAGAAGAGAGTAGCGGTAGTTGGTGGTGGTACAAACACGTAATGTAAGAAATTAAAACAAGGGAGTAATTTTTTTAGATCCTTACCTGAATACTCTGCATATCAGACACCTCAAGGAATAAATAGTTTACGTAGGGTCTTAAGTGCTTATTCTTGGAAGGACCCAGAACTTGGTTATTGTCAAGCTATGAATATTGTTACCTCAGCTATTCTAATGTAATAATATATTATTTAGCGAACTAAATTATTCATTCTACTACTATTTTTTACTAACATTTATATATAAACTAGTTATATGAGCGAGGAGCAAGCATTTTATACACTTAGCGTTCTCTGTGATGATATGCTACCCGGATATTACAGCACGTCCATGTATGGTGCATTATTGGACCAAATTATTTTTGAGCATTTGTTGGAAAGCACAATGCCTGTATTATTTAACCATTTCAAAAAGACGGATATACAATTATCAGTTGCTTGCTTACCCTGGTTCTTGAGCCTCTACATCAACTCAATGCCTCTGTTATTTGCTTTTCGTGTCCTTGATTGTTTCTTTATGGATGGTCCCAAGATTTTATTTCAAATTGGGTATGCAGATGTAATTTATTTTCTAGAAAAGTAAGGGAATACACGTATTACAAAACATGTTGCTAATCCAATCTATACATATGTATATATATCTGTCTATGAAACAACAGTTTAGGTATGTTGCTACATTATACATTTTTATTATGTGATTGTCATATAGAAAAGAGCTAACAAAAGAAATGATATATGTAAAAAAAGCTATTCTCAAGATTAACGGTGATGATTTGATGCGAACATCGGATGATGGAGCTTTTATTAATGTTCTTAAAAAATACTTTAACTCATTACACGAACCATTATATCCTGACTCTGAGAATGTGAAAGCACGAACATTAACTGTAAGTGAAAAAAAAATTGAATGGAAAGACTCGCAACAAACTAACATTTACATTTTTTGACACATATATAGAAATTCAATGAATTGTTGTTGGTTGCTTATCGTGAGTTCAGCAGTATTACTGACGAAAAGGTTCGAGAACTTCGACAAACCCATCAACTCAAAGTGGTAGCTGGTATTGAATCATTTGCCAAACGATCCACCGTTCGTAATATCGATGAAACTGCTGGATTTTCAAAAGAAGAAATGGGTATTTTGTATGATAAATTTTATAATGTCCTATATTATCGTCAACAAAAAAATCAGCAACAACAACAGCAACAATCCAAGGGCGATAGAATGGATTATTCCGAATTTGAAAAGTTCATTGGATCATTAGCAAGTTGGGCTAAATTTTCACGTTCGGATAATAATAGTCATCATCACTCGAATGATCAAGATGAAAGACAATCCAAGGTGGGGAAAACATTTATGGTTCGCCTATTCAAGAAATTTGATAAAGGTGAACAAGGCAGTGTCAACTTTCAGGTAAGAGCCTCTGAAAAATTACATAATTAAAAAAATAAATAAACAAGCTTCAATTAACGGAGTCTACTCGTCCAATCTAATATATATATAGGATGCCATTATTGGTCTTGGTTCGATTCTTAAAGGAAACCATAACGATCAAATATCATTGTTCTTTGAATTACATGATGTGGATAAGGATGATTATTTAAATCGAGATGAATTATTACAATTTTCTGAAACGTTACTATGGGTATTCCGTGATACAGCTGATGACGATGATGGACAACATTTAAGTGCTGTATCATCGTTCTTACGTAACGCATTCGAGTATTCTGAAGTGAAAGAAGAAGGGTCAGAAGAAAAATTCCTTTCCCTTGCTTCATTAAGGTAAATCCAAATCTTTCTTCCCGAATCTCTTTTTCCGCTCGGAATAACCGGGTGTTTCTTACCGAGATGTTTCCTTTCTTATTTATATTTTTGCATAACCAAAAAAAGCGTTCATTTTTTTTAAACATGATTTTAACTCTTTTTTTTTTGTCATTAGAATGCTTGTATTGGCAGATGAAGTGCTTGAAAAATTTTTCGAACATGAATTTTCCAACTCGTTTCAACTGGTTGAAAAGACAATTGAAAAGCAACGTAGTTTGGGCAGAGAAATCTTTGATAGTCTTTTTGCCACTGGCGTCAAATTTGCAAATAGTCGACCCAAGTTGTCACCTGTTACAGTTTCATCCCCAACTAGCGTTGGATCCGTGTCTACATTGTCTTCCTCCCCCCAAGTTACCAAAAACGAAGGAAATTCAACGGAACAATCGGGATCATCCACAGCATCGACACTGTCATCATTATCATCATCAACACCCCCCAGCCCCAACAATAATAATAAGACGGAAACGTCGGTCACAACTGAGCATGATGATGGTGATGAGACACAGCTTTCCCAACAACAACAAAAAGGAAAAGAACAACCTAAAGAGGAAAAGAAGGAAGAACTCAAAAATAATAATGATATTGATATAACAATAACACATCAAAATGACGATAATGGTGAAGATGAAGATGATTCGGATGACGATGAGGGAGGAGATGTATTGGAAGAAGTGGATAGGTTACTCAAAGAATATGGAGACGATGATGACAATTAAACCTTTTTTTGACTCACCTCCCCACCCTATAATTTTATCTCAAATTAAATTTAAAGTATATATACATTTATAAACCGGGTCACGTAAAAATAAGGTGAAAAGAAAAAGCAGAAAAATGTTAATATGGTTGTTAATGTTCTAAATGGTAGTAAGCTCCGGTTATACAATTTTAAATTTTACACTAGAACTCCCCTTTTCTTCTTTTCTTTTTACTTTTTTTTTTATAGTAACTCTTCCCCCTTCATTTTTTCTAAAGATTTCTTTTTTATCATACCCGTTCCTTTCCCTACCCGTTTAATTGGCCTTTTCTCTCCTCTCCCCCTTGGTTTTTTATTATACATTTTTTGCCGGGACAATTGCAATATTTTGGTGCTTATTTTTTTTTATAAAGTGGCTGGTGTTTTTAGTGTAATATTATTTAAAAAAGACCATTCACGCAATATATTATATCAAACAATTTATTTATACAGAAAAAAAAAACATTACAGATAACAACAGGCTTTCTAGTTCTCCCCTATTAGCCTGTTTTTTTCTTCTGCTTTTTCTTTTTTTTTTTTTCTTTTGTGTCTTCTTGTTGCATTCCTACTCTCCTGTTTTTCTCTTTCCCTCTTTCTTTTCTTTTGATATCTTGACTCTTACTACATGACATTTTCTCAAACTCCACCATCACCACCAACTCATTATTTTCATAAAGATAAATCAGAAACATATGACGAAGTAGCAGCACAAAGAAAAACAAGTGCAAGATGGTTAAGTGGAACCAATAATAGTTTATTTCGAGCATTAGGACGTCGTTCAACTACTACTACCTCCACGGTAACAGCAACACAAGCAGCAATTTCCCAACCACGCCATTCATTACAACCAAAGACAGCCCCACTAAATAGTATACAAGAAGAACATAAAGGACGTTGGGAAAAAGTCATATTTACTGAACAGCTTGAATCGCGAGTCATTGAAAGTAATAATAATAACCAAAAAGCAAGCTCATTAGAAAAAGGAACATATATAGCCACACCTGCTACGCGAACAGGTACCTCAAAAAAATAACAATTTTTATTTGCTTTCTTTTTTTCTTTTCTTTTCTTTTTTAATTTTTTTTAAAAATTAATATAGGCAAAAGTCTAGATTTTGGGCAAAGTAATTTTAACAGCAACAGCACTAACGCCACATCCTTAACCGAGCCACAACAAGGAGTAACAGCAGGGATGTACGATAATACTATTGCAACGACAACATATTCAGCTTATTTATCTGTTGTTGCTCGTGAACTTCGGAAACGAATTGTCCTAGTCGACAGAGTTAAAAACGGTATCGAATACAAGAATGTTTTTGATGGACGAGAAGCAGTGGTAAAGAAAAGCACCCACAATACGATACTTATAATAAGATGGCGAAAATTAAAGTTAAAAATTAATTTTACTGTAGGATAAACTTGTTAATATGATCAATGAACCAAAAGGTCGAAATATTGCATTGCGATTAGGACGAGCACTTGGAGCACAACGTTTTTTTCACGACGTTAATTATGAAAATCGACTTATTGATACGGATACAGAAATATACCAATTTTACGATGACAACGAGTATTACAGTTCTCATAGCGATACTAGCAGTGCCATTCTTTCAGCAGGCACCATGACAACAGCAAGTAGTAATATAAGTGACTTATCTTCTGTAACCATGCTACGTGATGCAGATGCTATTGCTGCTGCGGTTGTTGCTGGTACAACAACCAATGTAACAAATTTTGTCCGTAATGATGATGATGATGATGATGATGATGATGATATACCAAGAGTAGAGGATGACGACGATGAACACGAGCATGCGGTAACAACAGCAACAGGGATCCCATTACCTAATGGTATATTTACTGATTTGACGCATTGTTATGTACCAACGTGCATTGGGCGGAAACCTTGTTATAGTTTTGCGTGTCCTAAACGAGAGGTAAATAAAACAAAAATTATGATTATTGTCATTATTATTATTGGTATCATATTTTTGTAGTATGGCTGGAGGCCCAGATAAGTGCAATTAATCATTTTATTTTTTTTATATTGCTATTTTTTTTTATAATATAGAAATTACGACGGAGACAACGGCCGGATAGTATCGATCAACGTTTGGCACGTTCGACAACTCATGCTTATTTACGACAGCAAGAACAACAATTATGGTCAAATGTAGTTCCACAGCATATATCCATTGCTGTCACACAGAGTGAACGAAAACGACAAGAAACCATTTTTGAATTAGTATATACAGAAGATGATTTTGTTAAAGATCTTGAATATGTCAATCAAGTAAAGCATTACACTTTTTTTATACTATACGTTGTTTGGGGGAGGAAAAAAATAAGTCATATAGTTTATTTTTCTTTTTTAAATAACCATGAAAATAACAAAAATTGAATAATATAGATGTGGATTCAACCATTGCGTAAAAAAAATATAATTCCTGTGGAACGAAGAGAAAAGTTTATTGAAAAGGTCTTTTGCAACATTATGACAATTCATGAAGTGAACTTGAGATTTTTATCAGCACTACGTGTACGACAAAAAGAGAATCCGATGGTTGCACAAATTGGCGATGTAGTACTAGACTTTGTTGTCGAATTAGAACCTTTTCTTTTATATGGCGCTCGACAACATGAAGCAAAATATATAGTTGACACTGAACGTGTAATGAATTCAAAATTTGCAACATTTGCAGAGGTAAGAGAAAAAAACTATATATTATTAATTTATTATTATTGTGTTATATTTTACACAAAAGCAGTAAGCTGCATGAAAAAAAAATGCTATTACTTTTGTGTTACAAAGCTGAGTGAATTAATTCTATATTTAACTTTATTTCATTAATTACTTAGCAAACTGAAAGACATCCATCTTCTTATCGTCTTGAACTGGATGGTTATTTAAGTAAACCTACAGCTCGATTGGGTCGATACACTTTACTTTTGGATAATATTCTGAAATATACACCGGAAGATGAAGATCATCCTGATCGTATCAATATTCCAAAAGCGACAAATATCATAAAAGAGTTTTTGACTCGAGTCAATGAAGAGAATGGTAAGGCGAAAAATCGATTTGATCTAGATCGTATCGGTCAAAAATTATTGTTTAGACATGATAAAATGGTAAGCTTTTTTTTTTACTTTCAAGTATTTTCTATATATTATGTAAAGTCAACCATGCTTTCCTCATACACACATATCAAAATAGGATTTACATTTATCAGATGAAAATCGTAAATTTATTAAACAAGTTAAATTACGGAAGACAGCAAGTCCTGATGCATCCGAATACCATTTGCTCTTATTTGATCATTACCTTGTTATTACTAAAATTAAATTTATAAATCGACATGAACGCTACGTTGTCAAAAGAAAGGTAAAAAAAAATGGTATAAATGAAAGAGAAAGTGACAGAAAGATAAAAACGAATATTTGATAAATAATTCAACATCTTGGTGTTATTGTTAACGTTGTTAATAATAAATGGAAATATATAGCCAATTCCCCTGGAACTACTTGAGGTGACATTGCAAGGTAATTCTCCAAAGCGCGCCAGTTCAATATTACCACAGGCTACAACTTATCATAATCCAGGCATGATAACCAGACCTTCAGTTGATTTAAACCGTAGTAACACAATTACTACGCTGAATGATCCATTAGCCTCTACTCGCATTGGTTATCCAATTACATTCCATCATTTGGGTCGTCGTGGTTCTGGCCCCATTACGTTGTTTGCTTCTGCTTTACCAATATTGAAACCATGGATTGAACAAATACAATTTCAGCAAGCACTTAAAAATCAACGTACACCCGTTTTTGAACTCGTCCCTGCTATTCAACGACGTCGATTTTTATATGATACAAAAGTCAACCATCTTGTCACGTTTAGTAAGTAATAAAGAAAAAAAAATGATTACTGCTAACTTATTTGCTCATTGCTTATTCTAAACTCTTGCTTTTATTCGTTTTGTTGCCCCCGTAAAGATAATGGAAAACAATACGTTATTGGTACAGATGTTGGTGTTTTTGTCGGTCATACAGGACCATCAAGTAAACCTCATAAAGTATTATCCATTGGCAAAGTATCTCAAGTCCAAGTTTTGGAAGAAGCACAATTGTTATTAGTACTTGCAGATCGAACATTATGGGAATACAGTTTAAATGTTTTGAATAATAAGCCAGACCAACAACCTCCAGGTCGTCGAGTACAAGGCCATGTGCCTCATTTTCACGTGGGTACCAGTCTGAATCGCAAACTTGTATGTGTGCCCCGGGTATCAACATTAAGCTCGACTATCACATTGTTTGAACCTTCTCGACCACAGGAATTATTATTAAAAAACAAAAAGTTTTTGGGTAAATTGGTTCGCATGCCTGCATCAGATATTCATTTGAAAAAATTCAAGGATTGTTATGTACCATCGGAAGCTTGGGCCGTAGAACTATCAGCAAGTTTAATGTTGATCACATGTCCACGTGGAATTGTTATGGTTGATTTGCAAACAAGCAAACCACAACGTAGGTTTATTAGTATTATTATTTGATCTATGAAATCCGTGTGTGTGTTGAAATTCTTCATAGGCTGTGAGAGCACCTAAAAAGCAAATTTAAACAATTAAAAATTGAATCTATTATAGAAATGCTGAATCCCTCAGATAAGTCTTTGAATTTTGTGACAGACCGGGAAAATGACCCATCCCGTATAAGCATACGCTCATCATCGGTTAAACACATTTCAGTATTTAGAACACCACGCGGTGATCATTTAGTTTGCTATGATGGTAATAAGTTAAAAATATAGTTAAATACTCACGACTGACAAGCTAACGCATTGATATTTTATTTATTTGCTTTTTGTGTAGAATATGCATTTTATATTGATAGCAAAGGTAATCGTACATACAAAAACTTTCGAATAGAGTTTGAAGGTACACCGGAAGCATACGCATTCTCTTACCCGTATGTCATTGCATTTGATCCCAATTTTATCGAAGTACATAACGTTATCAATGTAAGTAATAGTGGGGGTTGCAGATAATGTGATTCTATATATTATCATCATTGTTGTCCAATAACAAATCGCTAAACGAATGTATCTGTTATAGGGAGAGTTAGAACAAATTATTCGTGGTAGAGATATCCAGTGTATAAGTAATGGACATAAGACGGAAAAACCATATATTTTTGGTGTCATGAGTGATTCTGACGACGCTACTTTCCAATACATTTTTCAACTCCAGCCTGTTTTCAAAGACTCTCTTCTTAATAACACATCTTCTTTATTATAACACAACACCCCTTTTTTTTCTTTCCAATCTTTTAAAACACATCTATTGCTACTAAATTCATCACATCACTCCCTTATTGTTTTGTTTTATATTACCATCATCATTTTCCCTTTAATCATCGTGTCATAATCTGTTCTTATTACTATTTACTCTATTAACTCATTCTTATTATTATTATTATTATTATTATTATTATTATTATCACTATTTACTACTATACTACCGTACTATCATTATTACTATTATTATTATTTCATATCAAGTTACTCACCTTCTTTATTTTATTACCTTTTTTACTTCTCTTTTCTTTCGCCATCAACTTATCACTCTTATTATCTCCATATTTTTGTTGTAAACATTATCTAACCTTAAAAATAACCATTCGCGTTGTAGTTTTGCCATTATGTTTTATATATTTATTTTTTTCTCCAACCAATTACACCATTTTATGTATACTTTTCACATTCATTATATAGTATAAATGTATAACAGATATTTATTACTTGAATAATTCTTATCAAATATCAATGTGTTCAAATTCTCACGTAATAACGAACGAATAAGATTTTAGCGAGCAAATCTCACTATCAAATGACGCAATTTCACTCCCCTCTATTATTTTTACCCCCATTATTCTTTGTTTCTTGTTTTCACTCCTCTTCTTCTTTTTCTTCTTCTTAGATAATCCCTCCATTTACCAGCTGCTATTTTCTTTTGGCTTTATATTTAAATCCCCATGACAGTAACAATTCCCATTTTGGATCTATCAAAATTCCAACCGGATAATCCAGAAGCTGCTGCCTCGACACAAAAATTTCTTGATGAACTATATACTGCAATGCATGAAGTTGGCTTTTTTTATGTCCGAAACCACGGTGTGAGATCTGAAATATTGCAAGGAGGCTTCGAAATAAGCAAAGCTTTCTTCAACTTGCCATTGGAAGAAAAGCTCAAAATTGAAAAAATACACTCTCCTCATTTTCGCGGATATACTCAACTTTGTAAGACTTGAAAAAAAATGATATATTTTTTCTTTGATCTTTTTTTTTCCTTTTCACTAAATAATATCAAAATATGGATATAATACTGTAGATCAAGAGATTACAGACTATAAAGAAGATAATCGGTAATAATAATCATAAAAAAAAGAGCGCTATTGGGTTGCTTGAATGACAAATCACGCTCGCTAATTCTCACGCTTTTATTATATTACCCATCCATTTTTATAGTGAACAAGTGGATATTGGACGCGAATTCCCTGCTGAACCTATTACTGATGACCGTCCTTTATATTCCTCTATGCGTGGACCTAATCTTTGGCCAGAGAACTTACCCGAATTCAAAAAACATATTTTGGAATTAATGCAAGCTATGACAGATGTTGGTATCACTATCCTGCGTGCTATGGCTAAAAGTCTAAGAGTCGTTGATGAAGCAGCGTTTATGGAAATGTTCAATGATGATTATTGTGCTCGAATGAAATTGACTCGATATCCTGGTATGAAAAATGCAGTCGATAAGCCATTAGATCATGGATTAGGTGTTGGTCCCCATAAAGTAAATATGTATCTAACTTAAGAAACCGAATTTTAAATCAATACAAAATAACGATCTAACCTGTACTTATAAATATAGGATTATGGATTTTTGGCATTGTTATTACAAGATTCCATTGGTGGTCTTCAAGTTCAAAGTCATGATGGTCAATGGATTGTAAGTATTATATTATTCAAATGGTTGGTCAGCCAACTATTATTGTTGTGCTTTACATAAGAAAGTTAATTATAAATATTTGACAATATTTTAGGATGCAACACCTATTCCTGGTACATTCGTTGTTAACATAGGAGAAACATTGGAACGTTTGACAAATAAGACATTTATTGCCACAACACATCGGGTATTAAATAACCCAGACGACAGAGACCGTTTTTCCATTCCTGTATTTTTGGCTCCTTCCTTGGATACGCATGTCCCCCAAGCTCTTACACCAGCAACACCAGATAAACAAGAGACTGATAAAAATTTCAAAGCAGTTATTTCAGATGTCAAAGAAAATCAACTTCTTCAAGATGAAATTTATGGCGTCAATGAGTTAAATGGATTTTTCCGTAGTCACCCTCGTATACGTGATCGCTGGTATCAATATGATGAAAAATCAAAACTTTGGTCTCGCCGCGAAACTCCCTTAGTATCTACTTAGACTAATAAAGTTTGACCTTTCTTCTAAGAATGAATTGCAGAAAAAAATGTGTATTTTTATTATGTAAATGTCATACCAGATTTATTGTCTAATAAAACAGAGAAAAATACCAAATAGTGTACATTTACCATAAAAAACCCGTAACAGGAAGTTCAGTAAGATGTTGGTTACTAGTGTAATAGTTTGTAAGCCACTGTAATTACAGTAGGTCCCCGTTAATTTCAT
Source organism: Circinella minor (assembly GCA_016758965.1). NCBI lineage: Eukaryota > Fungi > Mucoromycota > Mucoromycetes > Mucorales > Lichtheimiaceae > Circinella > Circinella minor. The sequence continues at coordinate 87,296 of JAEPRB010000094.1, read as the reverse complement.
AAACTTCATTCCTGGCTATTTTGTGAAATTAACGGTGGAATGAAATTATAGGGGCACCATGTCGGAGGGAAACCCGGTTAAAAATTTAACAGACATCATAACCAATAAATCCATGCACACTATATACACTATCATTACTGCTTTTGATCAATGAACTTATTAGTGACTATGTAATATGCTTCATATTATATAGTTAATGTGATTTTTTTGACATTTTTTATGATAAGAGTAATCACTAAAGAAGAAGTATGTCAGTAGCATAGATACAATCAATGTTGGTACTGAAGTAGAGCTATCATAGCTCCCTTGATTTTCAAAATAGATTGAGACAGTTGCTGTCTTATAAACAAGCTATTTTGTATAACTTCTTTATCACACAAAACCAATAAAAGTCTTTCTCAAGTCAGATTTTGGAAGGCCGCTTAATTTCAACCCTTCAGAACCATTGTGAAAGTGAAAATAAAGGGGATGTGAAAGTTGACACTATGTTTTGTAACTATTCCTGGCAAAAACAAGTAAATTAACGGGGGGTTGAAATTAAACATGGATGAAATTAACGGGGCTCTACTGTAATTCAAATACGTAATATAATTATATGAGAGCCATATATATGTCCATGAGAGCCGGCAATACAACATTATGCGCAATATAAAGTATAGGCGATAATAAAAAGCACAAAGATTAAAAATGTAATTTTATTTAATTATAACAACATGAATACGTAGTTGTTTTTATTTTATTTTGCTTTATTGCACATCAAACATGCAGATGGCGCTTTGAGTAAATTTAAATTTTATGTATATAAGTGCAAAAATGGGTGCAATATATTAACAGTATGTATTAGAAAATTAAGGTGAACAAAGGCGCATTTCTTTGGCAAACGAGCAAGTTTATGAAATTTCCTTAAAAAACATAATCATATTATAGAACGGCATCCACCAATGACACAATATGCACTTTCAGTTGCTTTTTTCTGATGTCACCTAGTTGTCACCACGGCTAAAAATTGCATGCAGTTACATAATTCTCTATGAATATGAATTATGGGTTATGAAATATCATGCTTCTCTATGAATATGCATGAAAAAAGACAATCATTCATTTTCATGGAAATAAATCTATGAATCTCTATTACAAAACTTAATGAATCTGAGTGACAATGTATGACTCTGAATGATATATGAATCTGCATAAAATTGAACAAATATCTATGAAAAGATATCTATGATTATGAATGAAAATGCATGCTTTGTGAATATGAGTGATAATCTATGAAATCACACGGTCGTTTGACGAGAAGTAGTATTCCCACGCACTTCTTTTACTACTTTTACTACTTTTCTCGTTATCTCATATAGTTAATGACCCACAAAAAGAAAATTTTATTATTCAAAGTGCCCATCATAATATAATAGAAGTGGTTTCAACCATGTTATAGCTACAGTATAATGTATATGTTCATAAAGTAAAATATATATTATTTGAAAACTAGGTGCTGAAAATCCACGAATCCGCATGAATCTGTATATAAATAGGTAATGGATATGACTGAATATCTATCATTCTGCATAGATGTATGAATTTCCATGAAGTGACACGTTTCATAGAGATTCATCGCATTAGTGATCATGCAGATCCATGGAAATCCATTCATTTTTATTACTCATTTTAGCCATGGTGTGTCATTGATACGATTGTAAAACCACAAATCCGAAAGAGCATTGTTCTAGAGTGTCATATAAAGCACACGCCTGGGAATGCGTTCATTCAATTCTTTTCGATCAAAGAAGATAATCAGAGAATAAAGAAAATAAAAAATTTAAAAACAGTAAGAGATAATAAAAAAACAGAAGATAGGTTGGAGTAATACGTAAATAACGACCTTTTTGCTTCTATTAATAATGTAAAAAGAGCGTATATAAAACTATTTTATAAGTTATGATTAGCAATAAAAAAAGTTGACCTATCGACTTCACACTTACATACGTAAAGAAACGATTGATTTTTAGTAACGACAATAGTAGTTGCGAGTATACAAGTAACATAAGCTTGATAAAAGAAGAGAGCTTCTTCTTTTTCAAAAGATCAAAAACATACATTTCATCGTTACACAACTCATTCCTGTCTTTTAAGCTTATATTATATTGTTAACTGTGATTGATCTTGCACAAAAATGGATACAATTATCCACGATATTTCACTATTATTTATATTAAAATCCAGGGTACCATTAGATATTGTTAGTCTTAAATGACAATGTAGAAGGAAAGGTATTTTCCTTCTATTGATAATATCGTGTCAACTCTCGGATATACAGGGAAAAAATATTCCAATACAAAGCTTTTCTTTGCCACCCACTCCATCACCAGCACATGAACAGCAGTTTCAACAGCAAGGTTATATTAATTATACTTTTTGAATAGTAATTTTAGTAACCGCTACAGGTAAGAAAAAGGAGAACGGGTTCACGAAAAATACCAAAACTGTTTTAGTACTCTGTCCTATAACTACTTTCGAAAATATTATTTTGACAATGCAACAAGCACGACATTTTCAGTATTATCACCACCACCATCTGCTTCAGTTAATCCACTACCTTCGCCTGTTTCTTCAAGTCCATCACTGCTCTTGACCTATTTGCACACAATCAAACATTGGACGTCGTTGCTACGGATGGGGAATCTTACTATTATGAAACCACAACAGGCATGATTAAAGAAATTAGCTATCATGGGGAGAATTTTATGAAGTTTCGATTTTTAAAGGGAATCTTGAATTCTTGACCGTTGATGATTTATTTGGTAGAGTATATGGTACGAAAACTCAGGGATTTCTTGGTTCATAACCAGTCCGAGGATTACCAAAGGAATTGCAAAAACCAACAATAGCTAAAGGAATCTTAACAACGTGAATACGGGTCGGGAATTCGCACAGCAACAGCAAATGTTACGACACTATGCAAAATACAGTGCTGATTAGAAATCCCGCTTCTATTCAATATTTTATGTTACCATTAAAGGGTTCTATCATGTTACACCCTTGAACTTTAATACACACACACGTTATCAAAAAAAAAAAAAAAAAAAAAAAAAAAAAAAGTACTAGTCTTGAGGTTTCATCTCGCCTCGTTCATTATACGGTGTATTGCACAAGGCAGGGCTTGAAAAAGTGATATAACAGCCGCATTGTTTAAGACTTTTGCTGACAAGAAAGTTCAAAACATGATACCCAACATAACAATCACTTCACTTCAAGATTTTGAACAAGTGCTGTCATCACCATAATCATCGGCTTCTGTGCCATCAAAATCTGCATATCCATCTTATTTGACATGTATTATCTCAATCTTGGCAAAACTAGAAAAAGTATCTGAACAAGATGATACTCAAAGTAGTTTCTTTGGAATATTACCATCGTTGATACCATCGGTTTTGCAACTTTTGAACGAAGGATCTGCTAGTGAGATTAGAGGAGTGAACGATTCTGTTGTAAATGACTTTTCAATATACTTAGTGTTGTATCCAATGTACAATGGCTTCATAATAACGATTATTTAAAATTATATATTTAAATACAGCATAGATCAAATATGTTTCAATGACATTTTGGTATTCACTGTGCGTTTCAATAACTCTTAATATTAAAGAAATCCATCTTTATTGATACTATTTGACATCTACGTTGATATATTATTTTATCAACGGCAAAACGCATAGGATATAATGTTCACATATCTTATTGTCATTATTCATCGTCAGTAACAAATCGGAAGACAATTATTGTTTCATACACACATATTGATATACCCAGTCATTGATTAGGATTAATATAAATAGTGATAATATTTTATTTTAATAAGCTTGGGCTTAATTATTGTTCTTTTGGGTCTCGTTGACTTATTACTGTCTCTTTTCTTTTATTAATTTCTATTAATATAACACTTAGCATCATTATGTTAATTTGTACATAGTCTATTAATCAAAAGTCTGTCCTTATATCTTAATATCTAATACTGGCGATAATTATAATAATAATAATTAAAAAAAATGGGGTTTCTTACTATTGTAAGATAGCTCAAAAGTTAGTATATGTCTATATTATTACAATGCCCAACAATACTTGGTCGATTATTTGCTTTCAATATTTCTGGAACGAGTTCAACTCAATAGTTCAATAATAAAAATAAAGAGCATTATCACTAGACACCACATTTGTTAAACGGCTCTTCCTTCTCCACCACAACAAAGTGAAATAAACATTATACGTACGTATTTGTAAGTCTTCTTTTACAATGTATTTTTGTTTTGATGTCCACTTGATATGTTTCTTGAATGTATTTTTTCTTTTTACATTTTACCACCGACGAAGACTACCTATTATAATTAGGTACAAAGAGCCAATCTAAAGTCATGTCAATAACCTTATTAATATCCGAACTCGACATGTCTCTCAATATGTACTCTATCTAATAACAAATACAATACACTATACTGTGCCCAATTCCATCCTTAAAAAATTGATTTTCAAGGATGAACAAAGGATGACCGGATGTTTAAATATTTTCAAGAGTCAATCCTTGAATTTCATCCTTTGATCCTTGAACGAGAACCAAAGAAATTTTAGTTGCTGCTTTCAAGAGTTAATCCTTGAATCTCAACCTTTGATCCTTCAACTAGACCCAGAGAATATTTTCCTAATACCTCAAAAATCATACAACAATGCTATAAAATAGCACATTTAATAAAGCATGTTAAACTATAACAAAATAAATGAATGAATGAAGAAAGAAGCATATGATCTTTTTATTTTATTTTATTTTATTGCCACAAAAAAACTTCAGCTATCACTTTTCAAAGGATCCATCCTTGAAATAATCCTTTGATCCTTTAAACTTTCAAGAAAAAAATTCGGTCGCTATTTTAAATCCCTATAACCTGTTCTAGCAGTTGATCCTTGAATTCAAGGATGAAATAATGCACAGTGCTAACGACATATACTTATTGACAGCTTGTTCATTTTAAGCAAAAGAAGTATTAAGGGTATTCAGTTGAAAAAAAAAACAATTTTCAAGAAAGCTCATACACCTGATTTGATAATATTGTGTGGATGTGGCACAAGATGTCATTGACATTAAATAGTTCAAGATGTTTTGCAAAATGTAATAGACCAAAATGGATTGAAAACTGGTTTTATTCGAATCTTGATTGGTTAATAAACAAAAAGGATCAGTTTCAGTTGTCTATTTTCTTTTGTTTGACGTAACACCAACATTTGTAACTTTGGAAGGTGGTCGTAAAAAAGAGAAGGAGCTAGGGTGCGCGTAATCACACGCCATCTCGGAAACTACGAACCAAAATTCTTGGAATTCCCACAAAAAATTCGTAATTCTGTGTCGAGATTCACTGTGAATTTACATATCGGTTGTTCAACACGACTAACGCGTTTTTTTATCTAAAGTACTTCCATACATGCTATTTCTAATGCACTCCCGGTTCTATAGTTAGGAAACGCACAGATTTAGTTTAAAGCAGACAAAGAATAAGATAAAATTATCATGGAACAAGATGCTATTATTGCTTCTCTACATAATATAATCTCGGAGATAGCGTTTTAAAAATAAATTCATTCAATAAAACCACATATGGTACATTAAATACAATACCATTAGATGCATCATTCCATAATTGGATTTACACAGCATTGGTTCAGCTCCTTTTCCCGTCTTTTTATACAGTTTTTTCTTTTTCAATTTTATAACTTCATCATAAAGGTGCGAGGATAAACCATTGATACCAATATAGTAAACTATAAAAAGGCTGTACTTAAATCCTTCATTTGTATAATCGATAATATTTCTGAATGGTGTCAGACATGTGGATTGTAAAAAATTGCAATACACTATTTCGGCTACTAGTTCTCCCAAGAATCACAATTCCGCCACCTCTCCGTAAATTTCCTGTATATGAAAAATTACAACTTTGAAGAAAAAGTTTTTTTTTTCCTTTTTGAGTTTGTGCAAAGGTCGTACATACCTTCTTTGCAGTATTAGTGACAATGTCCCATATATATGTGCGTGGTGTGCGGAAGTGTTTGAATTATATAGTATATATCAACTAGTTAATATAACAAGTTTTATTGGTTTCTTTTTTTTTCTCTTTATTTCTTCCCGACCACTATTAGATCTGATACCAAAAAAAAGCAGTATAAATAAAGGTCAAGTTTACATTTATAACATATTGTCAGATTTTCTCTCTTATTTTTATCTCTATTTTTTTTCTCACACTTTTTCTTTATCTTCATTATTATGATCGAACCTTTACCAAACTACAACAGCACCACTACATTTGACAATAATATACGTGCAAGAAAAAAACCCGGACGTAAATCGAACCCATCCTCACAAGCATTACGACGAGAACAAAATCGAGTCGCTCAACGAGTGTTTCGTGAACGAAAAAGCCAGCATGTTTTAGAGCTTGAAGAGAAAGGTCGCGAATTCCGTAATGAATGTGATAAACTAATGAGTGAAAACAAAGCCCTTTATAGTGGAATTGGTGCTCTTAGTAACGAACGTCAACACCTTAAGGGGTTAATGATGAGCCTACAACTTGTCTGTTTTATAAATAATGTAAAGATTCCCAGTCATGACCCGTATTTGAATAAAGAATATTTAGAACGTGATATCATACAGAATTCATCGGTACCGGAGATGGCTCGTTCCTACAAGAAAGCGAAAGATTTGCACAAATTCCCGACAACTGGTGAACAAGTAAAAAAGCCAGCATCAACATTATCAATGGAAAAAAGTGGGGAATATGTTACGACGGGAACTATTTTAGTCAATCACAATAGTGTGCGAACTGTCGTTGGAAACCGAGTAACAGCACCATTACCGGAGATACGGAAGCAACAACAATGTTATCCCATTATACCATCAGTATCATTATTAGCACCAATGTGGCAAAAACCATCGATTGATACGACTGCTACTATAACTTTATCCTCTACAAAAACATATATGCCCAGTAACCAAGATAGTAATAGTGAAACAAGTAATAATGACGCTATTCAGCATACCAAAAATCGTAAAGTGGAAGAGAAAGGAGGAAGTTCCAAGTCATTATCCTTCAAAAAAAAATCAATCGCGTTGTCAGAAGGAACGTTACCTTTATTTGACTTGGCAAAATTTCAAACTATGCGTTTACAGTTACAACTGCAGGCTGTATGTGGTAAACTAGGAAGTAATTTCAAGTTAACTCCCACTAAATTACAGGTAATATTTTATACTTTTATTTCTTTTCTGAAAACAAGAAGTATAATGATTGATTCTTTTTATTAATAAGCTGTTATGACCCTTTTTTTATTAATATATGTACAGCTCAAGATACCTCATGATCTAAGAATTGACCTAATTCCTGTTTCAACAATACGAGATCGAATGATTATATTACAAGACAGTTATGATATCGATGATTGTATTAGTTGTCTTCTGGATGGAATGATTTATCACCATGGTGATCCATTAAAAACAGCAAGTTGGAAATTTTCTATTGAGTTCTACGAAAAGTTTTGGTACTTGACAGATGATTACAGCGTAGAAGAAATCAAGAAACGATGGCCGACAATAAATCAGCTCTATGACAGCCGAAGTAAAGTCTCACTACTAGATGATACAACGTTATCAACTCAACAATATCGAGGTGTACCGATAGATAGTTTGAACCTGGGATTATTAGAATCTTCTGATAATATTACTACCAGTGATCAAATTCATTATCCACCATCTCTTTCATCCGAAAATAGTGATTATCAAAGTCTGCGAGAGGAAGAACTATATTCAATGACAGGAAATAGTACTTTTATTACATTCATAAGTCAATCAATATGGCGAAGTCCATTACAATTCCAGCTGCAGACGATGATTTCGGTATACCATGGCGTAATAGTGAATCACAGGCGTCAAACTCTAATTATATCAGTATGTATTTTTAATATATATATATATACTTTTTAATTATAGCACGTTGATTTTTTCTTTATGACTTATTGATTTTATATTTATAGTTTGAATATGATCGAGTATCAATTGTGTCAATTACTATTATTATATTCTGTGGGTTATATATATAGCCATTTTTCATTCTCATAATTTTACGCATTCGTAACATTTTACATATATATCTCATTCACAACATATTAAATATTTGTCTCTTTCTCAATAAAATTTTGTACTATATATCAATTTCATCTCAGTCGTCTATTACATCATATTGGATTACAAAAAAACAAGAAAAAATGGTATTACAATATCTAAAACTAAGTTGTATTGCTTATTGATAACGCTTATTATGTTTACATACAGCTGCTCTGGCTTTATTTTCGCGCATAAGCATTATGCTTATCAATAATACATGGACGTACTGTAGTCAAATTTTCAAAACGAAAAAAAAATCTCCCCACCGAATGATCAGTAGTTTAGCTTGTATGTTGACTTGAATAAAACTTTATAATTAACTTCTGAGCATATATGTTTATTGACGTAATGTGGTTATAACATTTTATACAGGTAATTTATATGTTCAATGTTTATAGCTATGAATCAAATAAAGCCTACATAAGTAGTTGCTTGCAAAAACTGAACTAAGCTATTGATAAAAAACATGCTGACCAAACACATTTGATATATTTCATGGTATAGCTGATTGTTCTTATTATCACACATAAAAAAAATATTTTTTAATCCTCTTTCGGATTTTGGACATAGAAGGTTAAGTAGCTGAACGAAACGTGCTCTATTTCCTATAGACTGATAAACCTTGGAATGATGATATAAATGCAATATATTTGATATAAAGTAGACTGCGCTGATTTCAATACGTAGAATTTTTATATTGTTCAAGCATCACTTTTCCTGAGAGACTTTATTGTTGTATAAACCGAACAATTGACTGCTCTTCCAAGATATGCCAAATAGCTAACACTAATGTTTTTTTTTAAATTCTGGAAAGGGCCGAAATACACGACCCCTTTAAAACTCGACAAATAATCTACTGAGGCAACTTCTGAGGAAATTCAATGCTTGCTAGGAAAAAATTGGTAAAATGAATTTGTTGGATTGAAAAAAGCACAGCTCGTTCTTGTTAGCCAATCCGATTTTTTCAAAGAAGTATTCGACTTTTGTATAACTGAAATCAAATCGCAAACTCAAAAAAAGTAATAGGCAGATATCAATAAATTTATATAAAATTTGACATTTTTCATGTTATTAAAAAAAGAAAAGGGGCTTGTAATCCAAGAAATAATTCTTATTACATTTACAACTTGTAGTTTTTTATGTATAAAAAGGAATAGAAAAAGAATATGTATTTGTATATAATATATAAAGCTTTCAATAAGCATAATACAGTTAAAAGAAAAAAATTAAAACATAAAAGATAATCATGCAGTAGGAGAGTTGTTACTTAAATTTATTCCTGATCCAAGTATAATCGTGACCAGAAACGTTGCTGGATGAGTGCTTTCTTGAAATCATTTTGAATATTACTTGGCGATTTACCAGTAACAATACCATCCTTTGTAACAATCTTCTTACCAAGTGCAGAATCAATAAATTTAGTACCTTCGGCAGTAGCAGCAATAGGTTTGCAATGACGATATGCTTCGACAATAAAATTCTTGGGCTCTTCATAAGGGAATTCATGAAGATCATTTGTCAGGACGCTAATTCCAGCTTTACCACCAGGTACATAGACAGCATCATAAAGAACAGAAGCAGTATGCAAATAAGTTGTTGTAATGTTTAACCCATCTTGATCACCGAGGTTAATTCCAACAAAGGTAGGATAAGCCCCTTCTTCAGAAAGATAATTAAACATGGCATTTGCTTCATTTGTGTCAATACCAGGAGCAGTGAGAATAGCCACAGTACGAGTCTTGATATCCTTTGCCTTGGGATATTCTTCAATGGAAATACCAACAGTTGTCTGTTTATCATTATCGACAATTTTATCGGGCAAAGGCACATTGATGCGTTTGGCGATACGGCGAGCAAGGTCATTATCAACATGATTGATTACATTGATCATACGCTTGCGGACATCGAGTGACTTGGACTTGCCAATTTCAAACCGAAGACCATCAATCATTTGCTGTTTTTCGGCAGGTGAAAGTGAGTTATAGTACAAACGCGCTTGTGCATAATATTCAAAGAACTTGGCAGACTTTCCACGTTGCTTATGGCCGCTCATCTTTTCAGGATAATCTATATATCCGCCTTGATCAGGTTCAACCATGGAAGGTGTATTGTCTTGTAAGCCGTTGGGATAATACGCAACTTTTCCTTTATAAACATTTTGTTGCATATAACCGTCACGTTGGTTGTTATGCACCTTATTGATTGGACGATTAATTGGAATCTGCATGAAATTTGCACTATTCATTCTATTTATCTGGGTATCGGTATAACTGAACAGACGGCCTTGCAAAAGAGGATCATTGGTGAATCCGACTCCACGAACGACGTGACCAGGATGGAGAGTAATTTGCTCTGTCTCAGAAAAGTAATTCTCGACGTTGCGATTTAGTACCATTTTTCCTAGATAGGTGACAGGAACAAGAGATTCTGGAACAAGCTTTGTAGGGTCAGTCAAATCAAAGTCAAACTTGTCTTGGTCTTCCTCGGGAATGATTTGGACGCCCAAGTGCCATTCTGGATAGTGACCATTATCAATAGCAGTGTAAAGATCGTTTCGATGGAAATCAATATCTTTTCCACAAACCTTTTGGGCTTCGTCCTAAATATAATATATTTTTTTAGTTTTTTTTTTTTTTTTTTTTGGGGGGGGGGAAGGAAGAACTATAGTAAATATTTAATATTACCCAAAGCATATTAGAAAGACCTTGTAAAGGTTTCCAATGGAATTTGACAAAATGGGAAACACCTTCTTCGTTGATCAATCGAAAACTAGAATTACGGTCGTGGAATTTTCAGATTTGTATATGGTTAGAATGTGTCATCAAGTTACCTGTGTTTACGTAACACAATATATGGATCAAGAGCAAAGAAGAACTTACGTATGAACTCCAAAGCCCTCAACTTGACGAAGACTATTTGGGATACCACGTCCACTCAAAGCCTAAAAGTAAATATTTACATTATTAAAATCAATATATTGTCTAAGCCCTGTATCATGTAATACTAAAGAGAAATAGCTATTGAGATAATTTTACCCAGAAGACTGTATGGAGAGTTTCAGGAAATTCAGCGAAGAAATCATAAGCAGTTTCATGAGCCGTGCCAGCTTGGGGTGTCTCTGTATTCGGTTCAGGTTTTCCAGCATGAATCAAATCTGTTCAAAAAAAAAGTATGTTAAATGTTAGAGCATTTTGAAAATAAAATATACGTCAGTAATTTATTATTTGTATCAACTACTAACCTGGAAATTTCATCGCATCTATTTTTAATTTTATTGTAGTTATAAGCCATTAATAAATAAATAAATAACACGATGTGGCACTGATTTTTTTTTTCGCACAAAGAAAAAGACAATTCTTGTAACTTACCGTGAACGAAAAAAGGAGCGACAACATTACCGACTAATAATAAATAAATGATTCATTGATTCATTGTTAGGGAAAAAAATTGAATGTCAGTGAATTTAACGATATAATGTCACAATTTCTTACCAAGATCAAACAAGCCTTCTTCTGTATAGAAACGAGTAGCAAACCCACGAACATCTCTTACAGTATCTGGGGAACCACGCGATCCGAGCACAGTCGAGAATCGAACAAAAACAGGTGTCTTATTATCCGGAGTACGCAAGAACCTAGCAGCAGTAATATTGGACCAGTCAGCATAAGGCTCAAAATAACCGTGAGCACCAACACCACGCGCATGGACAGCGCGTTCAGGAATTCTATATATCGGCAACAGTAAAACGTTAAAGTATATTTTTAAACATCAATCATGTGTATCGATAATAGAAAACAATAATAGTGATAAGCCCATAAAGTTATTTTTATAACAGTTTACCTTTCATGGTCTATATTTAATCATTGTAAAAGCCAATAATCAACAAATAAGTAATAGTTAATACCCAGGAAATCATAATAATGAAATCAGAAATAAAAAAAAAAATTATTACCAAAATGCATAATCTTTTCTCGCATCATAAAATCTTCGAGTAAAGTTGGACCACCTAAACCAGCTTTCAAACTATCTGTATTATTAATGCGCTGACCAAATTGAGTTGTTTCTTCTTGACCAGCATTGCTAATAGTAAATTGTTTCATTTGAGCAGCTTTGGGATCGTCACCCTCTGATTGTTCATTGAAGGCACATGACTCTTCTGCAAGAGCAGTGTGTTGAATAGCAATAGCAATACTAAATATGGCACCAAAGAGTGTAGCTCTCATAATAAAAAAGAAAAAAGAGTTGAGTAAAAAGAAGGCAAAGAAGAATAAAAAATAAAAATCCCTGAAGAAAAAAAAAAAAAGAAAATAGTGGATTTCTCTTTTTATCTATTTATATAGTATGTGTTTTCCAGAAGCTAGTTATTGGGTTTGGAAAATATGTGGGTAATACACAAATATAATACAGAGACCCTCTCCTGACTTTGAAGGTAACGATCGCACATACTTATACTTTATTTTGCTTGACCGCGGCAATACCCGAGATTGGGCTTCGTTTGTACAATCCAGTAGCCAGGTTTTTTTTTTCTACTCGAATATTGTCAGTGTGTACATGTGTAATACGTACTTCGAATTCTAACGATTATTAAGACAACAAGGATTGGCTCACAATTGTTAACATTGAAAAATAAATTCCGCCAATTTATTTGATCCTGCACAGGTTTGGCGTTTTTTAAAGAACTCTAAGCCAAATCAGCCGTGGCGAAAAATTAATGCAAATTGATTGGTCTGTGAAAACTTAGTAAGAAAATCAAAAGGAGCAGCCGGAATTTAGCTCGCATAAACTTTTTGTTTGTGTTAGTACAAAAAGAAGTTACACAAGTTAATTTATAAACAATCTTCTATTTTTTTCTCAACTGTTGGTAAAGTCATAAATGATTTTTTTTATAAACAATATTATTATTATAGATTGTGCGCTCTGTTTCATATTCGCTTGAATTGTGAATTTTATTATTGGCTTAGTTAAACGCTGTACTCTTTTCAACCTTTTTTCCGCTCGAGCCAAAGTAAGGGGGAAAGAGTAAACGAAAAAAACTTGTTAAGTGTAACAAGAGGAAAAAAAACACAGACTTAGGTTGAAATTGCTCTAGTATAACAGTTGATATAATAAACTATTATATGGATTAAAGCTGATGTTGAACGAGATTCATGAAAAGTAAAAGGCTAGCTATTAAGAGTGAGGAGTAGGTATAAAGAATAGCTAGTTAATATAAAAAGATAATGAAAAATTAAGGTGTTAGGTAAGCCTGGCTTCTAAATATGATTAAGAAATTGGCAATGTAGTCGACCAATGATTATATAAGTATAAAAAAAGTAAAATAACAAAAAGATAAAATAAAAACAAAAATCACATTGATAACAGTTGATGACTTGATTTAAATATAATTAAATTCGTTTGATTAATCGAACTGCTGTATATTATTGGTTCGTAAATGCTGTAAGTCATAACAATGCTTGGAATTTGTTGAATGGAGCACGATTCGTACTTTGATGGTTAAGGTTATATGGGTGAACGGGATCAAAATCTTTTTAAAGTGAAAACCTGGCTTTCGCGAAAATTGCTGTAATTTGGGATGAATATCGTTGGAGTGGTAGTCTTCATAAACACTTCTATCAGAAAATAATAGGTCCAAGATCTTTGCCGTGTTCATTTCTAAGCTTACAAATAACGCGTATTTATTCTCCTCCTTGGACATTGTTGTCATGGAACATGTATGCATTAGAAATTCGGCTGATTGGTATCGGAAACTAAAAGAACTTCTTTCCTTTCGTGATGTTGGTAACACAAGACTTCATGCATCTTTTTGATAGGGAGTTGTATATAGTGATCGCATGGGATTACGATAGTGACGAGAACTAGGTTTTTTTCAGCTAGTGAGACATTTAACGACATTGTTTGTGAACGACTACACATGCATTCTTTTTACATTATGGCACACGATACTGTAATGCTTGGTAATCACTTTTTTTTTGAAAGAAACTGATGAGAGTCTTGTAAAGCACTTTGATCTTTACCATTATGTTGGTGAACTAATTTATTGTATTTATAAAAATGCTTTCCTATTATAACAAACTTATGTACAGGCAAAGTCACATTGATACTTAATTTGCAACATGCATAGAAATGCACCTCCGTTGTTAAACTCGAGTCATTACTCGCTGAGTTTATGATAGATGTATACCCAAAATTCCCGATGATAATAATAATCGCCAGAGAGTTCTATAATGACCCTGTGCAGCAGTAAGATTTAGATAAACCACTGATTTTCTGGTTTTGCCGGGATATGAAATCGAGTTAAAAAATTGAACTTTAATTCTTGCGTAAGCATACCATAGAAACTTTACAGCCAATAAAACACCTCTTTTCTTCGGGTTCACATTCCACGTATCTGAGATCTTATGAGGTAAGACAAATGGAGGGTTGACCGTAGTAATAAATGAAGAATAATCATCCGTGTTTAATAACATAATAGATACGTATCATCGCTATAAGAAATTGTAAAATGATGCTCTACATGCAGCTGTATAAATAGGATTATCCAGGGACAAACAGCGGACTTTTTTAATTTATTGATTTAACAGAATAAGCATTGATAAAAAAAAAAGGATTATACTGCTGTTGTGCTTCAAATAATAAGTTAAATATATACAAGTAGTGTCACTAAAACCAGTTATTTTTTCTTTTTCTTATATGTAATAAAATGACTATTTTGTGCTCAAATAAAATTTAACTACGTAGCAGAATTCTGAGATAAAACGCACACTCTGTACATGTTACTAAATCTCATGCTACACATCGTCAAGTTTTTTATCTTGTATTTTTTAGTTTAGTCACACAATGAATGATGTCGTGTGGATGGTTCACAAATCTCTCTCTAGACTTAACCATTTTCGTTCTCTTTTTCTTGATGATTTTATTCATGCAAGTATCATATTTATGCATGACCAAACACAACAATATTCAAAAAAAAAAATATTAATATATAATATAAATTAGAATGTACTATATAAAAGCAGTGTTGGTTTAATAGTATATATTGTAATAAAGCAATTTTATTTGGTTGTAGTATGTGTATATGGAGTTACGTATTCATTATTATTCTTTTTCTTATAGTACTTTGTAGGGTAAATAACATGTATAACAGCATTCGGAACCAGACTATAACAAATTTGTTTAATTTTTTGGCTAGTTTTTACTTTACAAACTTTCGCATATTATTTTTTACCATAACACTTAGGGAATATATATTCCACAAAAGCTCCAATTTTTTCCAAAAAAAGTCCAACTCCAGAATAGCTATTCGCAACTTAATCAGTTGGATGTTTTTTGGAAGTTAGTTTGGAAGCTTTCTGGAAATTTTTTAGAAAAAAATGGAAATACGTAATATATACTAGTAATCGAACATAGAATAGTGATATAAAATAGGTAATTAAATAGATTATAATAGATTAATTTTATTACGTATGGATATCATGCCAAAATTTAATTTATTTGAATATATAAAAATGTAGCAACAGTAATAAAAGAAAAAACAATAATTTTTTCTTCTTCTTCGTCTTATTGTTTCTGTTTGTTACCGGGTTGCTTCTTATTAGTAAAATATCTTCTTTTAATGCTCGTTTTCTAGTCACTATCGCGTTTGTCGTAATGAATAATTTTTTGTACTTGTTTTGTTTTTATCGATTTACACCTTGATACAATAGACTTTTCTTTGCTAAAGTCTTTGAACTCTTGTTCTTCATCGATGTCTTCACAGTTTGTCCTTTGTCAGCGTTAAAGCTTTGTTCTTCGTCAATGTCGTCTTCATCATCATCATCCTTATTTTCGTTGCCAGCACTTTCATCATAAACGTAATATTCATAATTATCTGAATTATTATGACTTTTAAAACTAGTGGTACTAGTACAGTCATTTTGATACATACTTGTTATTCTTTTGTTGGTTTTAAGCGCTCTTGAGTATTAGTTGGTTTATTGCTGTCTACAACAAGTAATAAAATTATCAAAAAAGAACTGTTAATATATTTTACGTATAAGGGTCATTTAATCAAATTTGTGCATATTTAAATTAAATTGTGCCTAGATTTACCAGTATGAGGCGCACATTTCAAAATACACATAATCCTATCGAATCATATAGGTAATTTTTTTTCTGGCAAAAAAAGAAAGAAGGAATAACACTATATCTGTCACGAAATAAATGTTTACAATGAATGGCGTGGATAAAAAAAAACACGAAAAAACAAACGGAGGGAAAAGAAGTGAGAATAGACCATACTATCCTGTATCCTTTTTTTTTCTTTTATACGTATGCTTGGTTTTTCAATTATTACGCGACCTATTATGATCCTTGATGAGCTACTGTCATTTATTGGTTTTGTATTTTGGTGGTTGTTGATTTTCAAGAATGTTGGGTAAATGCTCACAGATCTTGTTATTAGTTTTAATCTCTTTATACTCCTTTGACTTTGCTAGTTAAAATTCTACGTAAGGTCAGTATACATTCGTGAAACGGGCAGAGATAACTTAACTATGACATCCACTGTATCATTTATTTACTTTATTATTAGTATTTTTACTATTGTACTTTTATTGGCTTTTTTTTTATGAAGACACCATGGTGATATTGAAAAAAAATACCGAGTTGAAGAAAGAGAAAAAGATGCTCCGAGTTAGGATTATTGAGAAAAAAAATTACTCATCATGTGTGTCCCCAATCAATGGTAGACTGTTAAATATCAGACTATACAAACCTGTTTTAGATAACTGAATAAACAAACAACAGTGATAAATAAATATTAGTGAAGCATATGACTATATCATAAAGATATAATATTTTATTATTCATTTTTTTCACGTGTAGAAATGTATATTTAAACGGTTGTTATGATTTATATACTCGAGAATTCATGTATGGGAACTTTTTACATGATTTGAACAACCTTTTTTCTTAATCGAACGGGGATGGAGTTATTTTGGAGCTTTGGCATTTACGACTTATTACATATAGAAATGGATTGAAAATATATATTCAAACGGTTGTTATGATTTATATACTCGAGAATTCATGCATAGAAGCTTTTTACGTGATTTGAACAACCTTTTTTCTTAATCGAACGGGGATAGAGTTTTTTTAGAAAAAAGTGGAGTTATTTTGGAGCTTTGGCATTTACGATTTTTTACATATAGAAATGAATTGAAAATACATATTTAAACGCTTGCTATGATTTATATACTCGAGAATTCATGTATGGGAGCTTTTTACATGATTTGAACAACCTTTTTTTTTAATCGAACGGGGATGGAGTTTTTTTAGAAAAGAATGGAGTTTTGAAAAATATATTTTTTGGAGAAGAAATGTATATTTTTTAGAATTTGGAAAAAATTGGACTTTTTGTGGAATATTAATTCCCTAAGTGTAATTTTGTTCCTGTCCTTTTCAAGTAAATCTTAAATATATTTGGCTAATTGGTTTCTAGCAAGTTCATAAATGGATTTGACAGCATAAAGGTACTCAGGTTCAATGGATTGCTTTTTTTCGGTAACACAAACAGAACCAACACGTCTTTAAAGTATATCAGAAACATGATTATCTTTATCAGGCTTATATGGATATTCATATCGTACAATTCGATTATAGCAATCCAGCAGATTAAATGGGATGTTGATTTCTTTTGAGAATATAAGTATTTCAGCTGGTGGTACTTATGCAAAACATTCCAAATGCGATATGCAAATGGCCAAATAATCACACATATCATATTTGCTTGTAAAAATGAAAAATAAAAACATTAAACATCGTTAACACGCGAAATTCCAAACGAAAAAAAAAAAGAAACAATAGAATTACATAGAAACTTTTATAATATTTTCATTTCCATTGGAGATCTCCTATGATAAAGTTCATAAGAAAAAGAGGTAGGTCCACCTATTAATATCATATGTTTATCCATGAGCCGGAAAATTGAATTTATCAAAAATGTATATATATTTAAATTCCTTTTTGGTTTTTTTATTACTAGATTAGTTTTCCGCTTAATATTCGATCATCTTTTCTTTATTATTATGCCATCAAACTCGTACAACTTTACCTTCATTGATAAAACAGAGATCTTTGTAAGGACTAACTCTGTATGTTTATCTTATCCTTATGAGTGAAATAACTAAAAATATGCTCAACTGACATATAATACTGATACAAACTTTTTATCGCTTATTTTTTTCATATTAACAGACTGTTACAAACTCTGGCGAAGATATTCAGAAGTTCTTACCAACTGAAAATTCAGTCGCTGACCCTGTCAGTACTTTACTAATATCACTTCAATTGAAGGCCGTCCATGTAGATTCTCCTGGTGAAAAACAAGGCCGACGCAAGCCCACCGAAAGAGGCGATTATTGTTTAATAGAAGAGACTATTAGGGTCAATCCATTCCTCTTGAAGGGAGGAGGGAAAGGAACTTCTGTCAGAGACGATGCCTGGAAGAAGATCGCTGAACGGGTCAATTATTTGGTATGTCTTGATGGTACTACTGGATCTTGCAAGCCAGTAGACACCAGATATGCAAAGGAGCGTATTTCACAATTACGCAAAAAGGCAGAGAAACAAAGGCATCTAATTCGTTATGGCTCTGGTAAAGGTGGTAGGCATGACACTCGATTGGAACGCTGCTACAAGGATTTATTAAAAATAGTAAGTATTTTTTTCTCTTAATTACA
This sequence comes from Circinella minor, assembly GCA_016758965.1. Lineage (NCBI taxonomy): Eukaryota > Fungi > Mucoromycota > Mucoromycetes > Mucorales > Lichtheimiaceae > Circinella > Circinella minor. The sequence goes on along the minus strand of JAEPRB010000094.1, from coordinate 68,384 downwards.
TATAAAGTTAGAAAAACAATATATGTCTATGTGGAACAATATTAATCTAATATATTCTGCATGAATTTACTTCTATTTATGTTTTGGGATATAGTTTTATGACAATGAAATCTAAAGAACGCAAACACAGCAAGATAGTGATGCTGCAGCCATAAAGAAGGTGCAAGACGAATAGACCATGATGCTACTGTTCTTACTGCTCGCTTCCGGACATCAAGTAGCAAGAAAGATAAACGTCCCCGTTGTCTTAGTGATGCTACGTTCCAATACATACATTGCAAACTTTGCCAAGTTGGCAATCAAGAATGAAAAAGACTTGGAGCTGTTAAAGAAACAATGACAGCATTATATTGATGCTGCTCGTACAACTGAGTTGCGAGTAAAAGAACTAAGACAAGAGTTACTACAGGTTAGACTGGATATGATGGAACAGCAAAATGCTTTGCGTGTTGTACATGATACCATTGTGGTTGGATGACTCTCCGTATCTAGTGTTATTCCTAAAGCTGTGGAGGCTACAAAAATGCTCAAGGAAGATCATAGTATCAATGTTTGTGCTCAAACAACAAGAAGGACCCTTCAAAAGGCAGTTTTTCAAGCAAAGCTCAAAATACCGAAGATCATGAATCCCGTCTCAAGTTACTTGAACGTATGTTCAAAAAGTTCCAGCAGAGACCACTGGCCCAGAAAGTATTTGTCTTTTCTTAATTCAATGCCAAGGACTCTCTTCTCACACGAGATCTTGTCAAGAATGGTTTATTGGAGAAATTGGAAGTGGAGGGTGACATGCAAGGTAAGATAGTCGAGAATCATTTGGGATTACAGCAATACCAGAAGAAATATCAAGATCACTCAACATTCAGCATATACCACAACAAATTCCAGAAACCACTGTTACTATTCCAATGTTGATTTTTATTGGTACTCGCTTGTCTATATCCACTGGTATTATGAATAATCCAAAATGGGCATTATATAATTATCTCGCAACAAAGCAACAAGTCAAAAAAACAGTATTGCCACTACATACACAACTAGAATTCAAGTTATTTTCAAAAAAAAATTACGCTGTATACATAATCATAACCGATCATCTATCAATTGGAACGAATTAGCATGCGAATGGAATAACATTGTAAATACTGGCATGGCACCTTATACCTTTTTTTTTTACAAATCACCTGAACACCTTGAATCATTTTATAACTCTTGTTGGAAAAAAGAAACGTGGCGTACAATAGTATAATGAATAGCAATGGCGTATGTAAAACAATGGAATATCAATTGCAATCCCCCGATAGATCATATGAAGCTGTATCTGCACAATATCCTGTCCCTTTACGTATTAATGCTTCTATCAACTCTCAAAATGGAATAGCTGTTTCATCTGCTGCGATCTAATCTTTCTTACCTTCCTCATCATCGTCATTAAATCCCACAGCAGAAAATACATCAATAATATCACAAACAATAGTACCACAAGCATTATATGCCAATAACAGCCAAAGCAGTGGAAGAATCATTACCACCTCGACAGTATTACCAAGAAAAAAAAAACACGAAAATCGAAAAAGATAAGTAGTAATATCAGTAATACCCAATCATCATGGACAAAAAATAACCTAATGGGTACTCGTGTCGAAGGTGTACGGGCTTTTGGTGCAGTTGAAGCAAATACTCAAAAACAGCGATGTATTGTATTTGAGGTGGAGCGACGTAATAGGCAAACACTTATTCCTTTAATTCAAAAGTATATTAAGCCTGAAACATGACTTTATTCTGATGGCTGGGCAGTTTATAATACTGATCGCTTAGAACGCCTAGGATATTTACATGAGTCCGTAAATCATCTTCAACTCCATATAGAATAATCTTACCATTTCCATTACCAGAACTATTCTTAAATTCTCCCCATCAAACTCCATAACTTTTATCATCCAAATATTTATATTTTATTCAGCTAATGAGTGCATTGAAATGATACATAGCTCGAATAAAACGATATATAATAACAAACTACTGTATTATTTTACAAACTAGAACTTGGGTTTTTAATAACGAGGGTGATACACTTTTATGTCTAATTACAGCCCTGCAAATTCCATACTTTCATCTTTTTCATGCTTCGAAGAATAGTAGGCCTAGCTATCAATACCATTGATGGACTGATTAGCATAACAATTACCCGGGGCCTACAATTTTAGTGCAAGTTAAAACCACTAGAACATCCTCCCCATCACGAAAAATTTCACCGCCAACCATTAAAAAAGATCCTGCATATAAAAATTGATACAGTTACCTCGTGTGTGAATTTCTCACGTTTACAAAGTACCTCCTCCACACAAGTATTATTCTGTTTTTTTTTTGACATGTTCGCCATCAGACAAGTAAATAAACTAAACCTTTTTTTTTTATAAAAAAAAAGATTATAATAATACTTCATTATTTATTTTGTAAATTCTTTTTTTTTTCTTCAGGCTGCACGTAATGTATCGATTCGACAACAAGCTCGGTCTTTCACTGTGGTAAGTTCATGTTAATATGTAAAGTCTTTCTTTTTTTGTGCTCATTTCCACAAATATGTTAAAATACTTTATTTATTTATTTTTTTTTAAAAAAAAAATAAAGACTTCAGTTGCATTGAGCCGTTGGACTGATATGGTCAAGAAGACAAAGAGTGAAGCTGGTATTCAAGAAATCAGTGCTGATGACCTTAAGACTGAATTAGGTGCTGGTGAAAAACCTGTAGTTATTGACGTACGTGAAGGTGGAGAAGTCCAACGTGGCAAGGTAAAAAAAAAATATCTAATATATATATATATATATATGTGTGTGTGTGTGTGTGTGTGTGTGTGTGTGTGTGTGTGTGATATACCATATGTTTATAATAATGAAAATTAAACACTATATATTATATATAGATTCCAAATGCCGTACCTTTATCGCGTGGTGTTCTTGAATTAGGTATTGAAAAAGTCGTAACCCCTGAATCTGATACTCCCATTGTTGTTTATTGTGCTGGTGGTCTTCGTAGTATTATGGCAGCTGAATCTCTTATACGGATGGGTTATGATAAGGAAAATATCAAAAGCTTGAAAGGTGGATTCGAAGCATGGAAAAAGGGTGGATATCAGATTGATAATTAATTGATTTTGTTTGATTTTGTTTTGTAATTTATTATTATCATATCTACAATTAAAATGTGAATTTATTTAATACGGAAACTATTTAAGATTATCATTATACAACTTTTTAAAGGGGTTAGAGAATCATGTATGTATATATATATATATAAGAGAGGGAATATGTACGTGTGTTTTTAAATTGGTGTTTGTTTATGTTGAAGGTTGTTTTGAACTATTCAGTCACATTACAAGGTACATATCGCAAATGTTAAATTTCACAGTTCATAGTCGTGGTTATATAAAAATAGATAATATAATAAGATCAGTTAAAGTGATAATAATATACAATATCAGGATCATCCTCTGCTATAATATTTAATAATTTATCAATACATTTTGCTAAATGATCAATAACACCTTTATCTAGTAACACAGGGGATTCCAAAGGTAACACCATCAAGTAATCCAATATAAGTTTTCAATATAATTCCTTCCTACTATTCATGCAGTCCAATAATACAAATATAATCAAATGGTCGGCTAATTATTTAATAAAATATATGTAGTACCGACAGTATCGATCGCAGTAATTTTTTCTACAGGACTGAATTCTGAAGATTCCACCAAGATAATAAGCTATAGTTTTTTATTATTACTATCTTACATTTTATTGCATTTGCCTTACAACAGACAAAAAAATTATAGTGTTGTCAGCGATAAAATGCATATACTTAACTTGATTTTCAAATCATCCCTGATAATGACCACGTATTCTGTTGTACAGGTAGCGAATGGATGCATTTCAAGTGAACACATTTAATAGCTGGTTATAATTATCACTGATCTAGGCACATATAATAAATTAAATACAATATTTACCAAACTCAAATGATTATCTATAACATCTTACATGAGAGCAAATAGGGGGGCCAATAATAAGAATTGAACAAGTTAACAATATTTTACTCCCATAAGCTTGGTGTAACACCAAACCCATCAAAATGCCGTTGGTTGTTTCCATTTTATTTTATTTTATTTTATTTTCTCCCTCTTTTTTTTTTCCTTTCCCGTCAAAAACATTAAAAATTAAAAAAAAATGATCATATATTTTCGAAGACGAAAAAAATTATTTATTATAACCTTATTAACCTTATTGCTTACAGCAATAGGAATACATCAACATGTTTATTTAACATCTTTTAAAAATAAAGAACAACAGTAACTTTCAATAATTTTATTTTTTAAATATATAATCAATAATAAGTAATTTGTTCTGTTACTTACTTTCAATATATTAGAAAAAAAGAAGAGTATCGACCATCCATATTTATTGCAGCTGGACTACATAATAGTGAACTTATACTGGATGATTGGATGGCTCAAGTTGAACTTTTGGTTGCATGGGCTGGTCCTTCACGAACGTTTATATCGATCTACGAAAATGGTACAAACATATACTACTACACCTCATTCCATATTCTAACTATATATCAATTTTTTATTTATTTACAAATGATAGGGAGTCATGACAACACTAAAGAAACATTAGGTCGATGGCAAACGAAACTTATTGAAGCCGGTATACAACATCGCATCATACTCGACGACAATGTCAAACCGGGTAATGACAACACAACAGATAAAATACGGCGTATTGTGAAACTAGCCAAAATACGTAACTTGTCTCTTGAACCTCTTCATTCACAAACAACAACAGATCAATTCGATAAGATTTTATATTTAAACGATATCGTTTTTAATGCAAAAGATGCCATTCGATTACTTACAACCCGAGATGGTGACTATGATGCAGTGTGTGGCATGGTAAACTAAATATAAACATATTTTCGAGATGTAGGAATCTTAATAGTACCAAAACCCAGAGAAATTCAATAATTAACCCAATTCTTTCTCTCTCCCTTTTCCTTCTTCTCGGTATAACCCCCTTAAAAAATTTATTTAGGACTTTTTTGGTGAATTTTATGATATGTTTGCTACTCGTGAAGTGGATGGAAAATGGGTTGGTTCTGGTAATTATCCTTATTTTTCAGATGAAACAAGTCGAAAACTATTACGGCACTCCGAATTGGTACCTGTTTATAGTTGTTGGAATGGAATGGTTGCATTTAATGCTAAACCTTTTGCGGAAGATAAAGTTACTTTCCGAGCCGTTGCTCCAAATGAACCTGATCCAATATTAGAAGCATCTGAATGCTGTCTTATATTTACTGATCTTCAAGCATTGGATTATAACCGTGTATTTATAGATCCTGGAGTTAGGGTAAAGAAAGCATTCTCTTACATATGAATATATATATTGGTAGATAAAACATACACACATGCACAAGACATAAAATTGATTAATCTATCTATTATAGGTTGCCTATGATCGATTCCATTATTATTATGCAAATTACATCCTTCCTCTTTGGTCTCCATTTTTAACGTTATTCAACCATCCCACAAATCAATTACCCAACGAACAAGAAGCAGAATGGACATATAAAGTCAACAAGGCATATGAACAAGGAGTTGAACCACGCGATTATAATTGTCTGTGGATGACGTTTTAATTCATCCATTTATATGTATATTATTGGTTTGCAAAATGGATATTCATTGCTCGTAATAAGTCATATACCGTTTTGATTGTGGGGACCGCGAGACCGTTTTTAGCTGCACTACGCATGGCAGTACCCAAAATTACTTCGACTTCTACTGGATTACCCCGTTCCATATCCAATTGCCTTGTATATAGATATCACATACATTGTATAGTAGTTAGTACCATTAATATATTCTATGTTTTGTTCTGTTAATGACAACAAAGAAAAAACAACTCACATGGATGGTTTATAATGATTATGACCTTGTGCAGTATTTTCAATCATTGCTTCACTTCGAGCCTCAGGTTTATATTCAACGCCTGTTGCAAGTTCAGCTGCTTTCATCAATTCAATCATAATTTTCTTGACCATATCACGTGCTTTTGGATTTCTTGTTACTTCTGTAGTATCTAATCGCAGTATAGCACATACAGAACCAAACCCACCATTCCAAAATACTTTTTCCCAACGTGTTTGTTCAATATTATCTGACCATCCAACATTAACACCCCCTTGTTTTAATCTGTCCATAAATACAATAGCTTTCGATCTTGAGTTTTCATCCAAAACCCCCATACATAGACTTTCACCACCCAAATGACGGGTTTTCCCAGGTTCTTCTTGTAAAGTGGCAATATAGGCAACTATCGAAATCAAAGGGTTATCAGGGAATTGTTTTACTATAGATTCTTCGACACCTAACCCATTTTGAATTAATACAATTCCGGTTTCTTTCAAAGTAACTGCAGGTGCAATGATGTCAGGAATGGAGTAAATATCAGGTAAACATTTGAGAGTTACAAGGATATAATCAAAAGGTCCATACTGTATTGCTTCTTGTACAGTGAATACAACTAAATATTATTTTACAAATAAATAAATAAAAGTAAATTGAGATCTATTATGATATATGCATAAATAATTAAAGTAAGAGATTATTACCATTATGAGGTCGAAATATATCTCGACCGAACTTTGCTGACTCCATTATAAATCCATTTTTCTTTACAGCTTCATAATTTGATCTACAAACAGTAGTGACTTGACATGATTGTGATAAACGCCAACTATAAATACTTCCAACAGCACCAGTACCCACTTTAAAAAAATAAATAACATACTTTATTTGTATCAACTTTCTCCTCACATACCGAACTTCGTTTTTTTAGTTTGTATAGATATACCAACCTGTTAATACTCGAATACTTTGGCTCATTTTTTTTTATTTCTTCTTGTATGATACAGTTTAATTAAAATAGGATCAGCAGAAAAAAAATGTGGGGGACGCTGTATTTATATAATATTTTCGGTCGCACTCATCCGAGCTGAGAAACAACGTGTGTAACATTCAAAATTACAAAAAGCATCCCATAAGTTCATGCTGAGCATAAATACCTAAACTTTAACTAGGACACTACTATCAGGCGGAAGAGCACGGCTAAAGTGAATAAGGCAGTGAAAAGCTGAAAAGTAATCAAAAAAGATAAAAGACTATGACATTTGGATTTAGCCAATCAATTTTGACTATGACATGTTGCTGAGACTTGAAGCATAAAAGAGAAGAAAGTTCATACATTATTACTTTATTAGCGTCAATATTCAAAAAAGTTATTGGTGTCATGGTCTGCATCAATAGTGTCACAGTGGAATATAACTTTAATAATAAAAAACGTGAAATAAAAACAGAAGGAATAAATCCTAATGCCAAGAGAAAGTCTAATGGAACAAAAGCATTATCTAATTGAGAGTTCATGATTGCGTGTGGAAATGAAAATTCTACTGATGTTAGTAATTCCAATAACATTGTCGACAACCAAACCATTAATAGGGAATCTACCACTACTGCCATTGAATTCAGGGCTATGGAATCGAGTTTATTTGAAGTGATAAGTATGTCTTCAAAAGTGTTAACTGTAGTTGAAACATAATTTAGTGTTAACAGATTCAAATTCTATTATAGCATTACAAATATATACAGATAGCAGCAGGAATTATAATTTCCTTGAAGGCATCTGTAAAAAAAAAAAAAAAAAAAGAAAAAGTCATGTACTGTATGTGGCATCCTTGAGTGTAAAGGGAACAGTAAGAAAGCGAAATGCATCTCGAAGAACAAAATATTTAATCACTTCAACAATATATGTGTGTAATATTACATATACAGAGTACGTATAACAAATAGCTAGCTATTATCATTATTTTCTTTCAAATAGTTATAAGTTCCTATCCATATATAAAATATTGTAATTGTCGTCTTACAATAGAATAAATATTTTTTTCGCTTCGCTACTAGGTCAATTCCTAATTAGGAACAATTAATTCTGTGCCTTATACATGGTATCCGGGCCTCGCGTCTCAGCAAAAAGCAGCTTAAAGCATGGCAGCCTTAAATAGCAGTAAGTTAGAGTTAATATGTTTGAAATCTAGAAACTAATACTATAGTAACTAATATCTATGGCAATATAACACTAGAAATTCGGAAATACATCCAAGACATGCGAAAGGGCGGCCAGCCAAATATCGAGACTTTTTTTTACACAGACAAAATCAGGATGCTATTGATGATTGGCTTGTTCAGTACAACGCTGCCAAAAAAGCAAGAAGAGTATTCATCAAAAAATTCAAAAAAAAAAGGAAAGAAATCATTAACTGGTCAAGATGATGTGAATTGGGAACGTTGCTATGAAGACGCAATAACAAAGCAAGCATTTCTAGTCAGTGGTTCAGATTTATTATGTGCAACAGGACCAAGATTAAGACAAGAGCTCTCACGTCGTGTGGAGGTAAACAATAATAGGGAAAATTGAAATAATAAATAATTCAATACGTGTAAAGAATAGTTTGTTATGTATATTGTTGCCTCATATTTATCATTATAGGGTACAGGTTCCTCTTCTGCTCCCGCCCCCACAACAACAATAACAGCTACGAGTTCCACAGAAAATCAAAATATGGAAGAAGACGGTAGTAGCGATAACGACAGTAGTGATGGTAGCGATGATGAAGGAGAAGAAGCACGTGGTAGTGAAAGAGGATCAAGCCGACGAAAATCAGCCTATACAATACCACCCCCAGTAACAATCGGATTGATTCCAAGATTTACCAGCTGGATTCAACATTACTGATCATTGGCACAAATATAAATTGATTTCATTGGCTATTGCAAACGAGTGGAACTTACATATATCATACAATCTCCAAAAAGTCATGTAAGCTATATTTTGATTATAATGGAGAAGAAACGGAATAGTTAAGAAAGGAAGTATTAACTTATTATTAAATTTGATTGTAGGTAATCGTATCACATCATGTTACTTTTTTCTGATATCAACGATGATGATATAATTAAGATATTTGGTTCTGACACACCGGATGCGATTTATACGGATTTAAAAAACAAATATTATGATCGAAAGATTGGATTTGATACAAGCTTATTCAAGGAAATCAAAAATATTGTTGATGTAAGTTGAGATGTAAAACAAGAGAGAGAACTCTGATTGCATTTTCCACCTATAGCAATTAAAGGAGGGTGACAAGGAAATGAATTGTACGAAGGCTATTACCCAAATAGCTAACATGATAGAACGTACTCATGATCATAATATTCAAAATCGTAGAGGATAATTTCCCACATACCAACGCTATTAACGATTATAACGCACAAGACCTTCTCAACAACTCTGACCTTGGAACCACTTCGACTGTTGGAGAGGGATATACCAACGTTCTAAGTAAAAAAAAATCCATGATATTTTATATTATCATTATTACCCAGTTTTTATGGACTTGGGTAATTTTGCAGTAGTAGTCAGACAATACCGGGGAATGACCGCACAACTGACCGGATTCTATCGAGTAATTATTATGATTCTTCAGGACTATAGTAGTAGCTATTTCATATGGCAATTGTATACACGACCTGCTCAGTAACCTTTTTTTTTCTTTTTTCACATATATATATATTGTTACAAATATATCAAAATAAACTATACAGCTCTTCCATATTTAACATTCTCTGTGTCTTTGATTTTCTATTTCTAAAAATGGTGATGCACGATAAAATATATGGTGGATGAATCTTGTAGTAAGATCCCATATAAATGCATCCCACCAGTATCACAAAATCCGACTCCCACTGCCAACATTTGAGTTTACACCTCTGTCGTCTTTTCCTTGGTCTGATGAAAATAACACCATCACATTTAGCTATATCATTTTTATGAACATCATAAGAAGATATAACTGCATTGCCATCGCCAAAAGGTGTAACTTCAAATAGATCTTGTGGAACACCATTTTCATGAGGTGTCAGTATTTCATATATGATGGATAGGTTGATTGCTTTCAAGATGATATATCTTATATATCTGGGAAAATAATTCGTGAGGGTCCTCATGTGAAATACACGAATTTCAACTGTTTTTAACATTTGTCAGGGATCCCTCATACTAGTTTGCCAACCTTCCTTCGAAAAAATATATGGATATTCCCCTATCTTATTTGTCACAATAATCCTCTTGTATATATTCTTGAATACTTTCCTTTTCCATATACCCTATTTATTTTAAAACTTTTGTCGTCGTTATAAAGGTAAATGCTCTTTAAATATATTATGGATATGGATTAGAGTGTTTAATGGAACTAATAATGTAGTTAGTTACTAATCATACTTATCATAATCCACATTTATATATATAAATCGAGGTTAGGCTGGTTTCCTTCCTCCGGTATTTTTGTTTCTTATTTATTTTTTCAGTTTTGCTGCTATTTATTAGAGGTATTTTGAATTAATTACAGGGATAAACAAGTGTTAATGCTAGTGTATAATGTTATAGCAACTAATGAGTCATTTATTATATATTTCATTAATAAGTAGGTCGAGGTGACACCCTCTACAATTTCGCCATTTTTCAATGGCACAGTGCATGGTTTTCGAACCATGGAGGTATGTAAAATATAAATGGATCAATGTGTAAAGGATACGGAATTATAAGAATGGACAATAGATAAATAACTATAATTATTATTATTATTTTAAATAGACCTGTAGTGGTGTTACGGGCTCGCTTAGTGGGGCGGAGAAGGATGGCATCTCAGCGGATGGCTTGATGGAGAGAAGGCAGGGTGGTCTAGGTTCATCTACGGTTGGTAGAACGGTGAAGGGTCGTTTACTCTATAGATAGCCTATGGTTCAGCCATGAGTGATACACACGGAGCACATAGTCTTGGATCCTAGTACATCAACTGTAGTATGGACTACATTACTTGTAAAACCTTTTCTTCATCAGGCCCGTCCATTGAGATGTCATCCCAGTCTGTGCGCTGAATGCGCAGAACCTTCGGCGTTTTTTGGCGCTTTGTTTTTTGACGTGTGGCGCAAGGAAGGCGCCATAGACGTTCTCACACGTGGGTGCAAACACCTACCATTAGTAGGTGCAGATTCCGATCTTATTCCGAAATATTACTCTACACTTGTTTTTTGGTATGATCAAGATGCCCCGTGTTGGTAAAGGATCCTACTAGTAGGAAGGACGTTCATCGTGCGTTGACGTAGATGAACTTGGAGACATTGGTATGAATTCTGGCTTAGAGTGACTGGAATACCAACCTTGGGGTATTTGAAAAATGTCCAGATTCTCTCTTTTGTTGTTGCTACAACAAGAACTGAAGTAATCCGGTGGTGATTTATTTGGACCAACGCAAACTGAACTAAAGACACTGGTATAAGTTACGTCTTATTGTTGGTATTGAACCGAAGCCATAGTGGATGAATCAATCAGGAGCCAAGGTGTCTATATGACTCAATCAAGACTGTTTTGTAAGCCAACAAACAATATTTTTTATGTGCACTTACTACCAACAGAAATGATGGTAATAAAAAACAAGGAATGGACATTGGAACCGAGAAAAAAAAACATCTATCAATATCACTCTATTTTTTTTCGCACATACCGAACAAGAATACAACTTCAACAAAAATCATATACACAACAAAACATTCAACACCATAATTTACCAAATAATAGCACCCAAGTTATAAACTAAATGACAACGCCATCTATCAATTTATTATCATTGATTATAAAATCAACACCACCTTATTATTATATGTCGAAAATTTAAAAACACTCACAACTCATGTTTTGACAACGAACAATGATCTTTTTTGTAAGACATCGCTATTTTATTATTATCATTCGAAATATATATATATATATATTGTATAAGTAATAATAATATCATCGTTATTAATTGGGAGATAGTAAGCTATTATATACAACATCACCATTGACAAAACCAAGCACTAGAAACGGATACAAGACTTTGGTAAAAGTCAGCTGCGTATGGTGATCAAAATCATTCGTTCGTCAGGATATAATTGCTAAAATCAAATCGGAAGCGACTCAGTTTAGATCAGGAAAAGCGGTTTCATCGAAAACTATGTTTGCTCATGATTATAATAGTGGTTGAAAATCACAGTTTATGACCATACAGAACTAGATTTGCATGACTTAAAGAGTGAGTTAATTAAGTAAAAAAAAAAAAAAAACTTGGTTGGATTTGTTGGACGTATAGTAGAAAAAAAGAAAGACGTGAATATATGTATATATATATATTGGTCAGCACAGATCGAATGATACAAAAAAAAGTCACCAATTGGCTACAAATTAAAGTATTTATATAAAACTTTTGTATTTAATTCGATCCATATAAATAAATGTAATATATTATCTTCCCAATATTGAAATAATATTAAAATATTAAAATTGGATATTGGAATACTTTTTTTTTCTTTAGTGAAAACTTGTTATTTTTTTTATAAGAGCAATTAACAATAATAATGTCCTTCATGAACAAGACTTTAATTGTCAATGCTCATCCGAAAATCAACGACGTGGCATCATTTAGCATTAGAACCATGAATGAATTCATTAAAAACTATAAAGATCTCATTCCAACCGATCATATTCTTGAACAAATTAATCTTTATCAAGATGACATCCCCATGGTTGATAGGCACCGTCCTTTAAGCATGGGACAAAAAATCCAAACAAGAAAAAGAAATAATGGACCGTATGGAACAAGTAGTAGAACAATTCAAAAGTGCTGGTACCTACATTATTGTGATGCCTTTACATAACTTTAATATCCCATCCAAACTCAAAGATTATATGGATAATATTTTGATTGCTCGAAAAACGTTTGTTTATACTAAGAATGGATCTGTGGGATTATTAAAAAACGAGGGTAGACGAGCTTTATTAATTCAAGGCAGTGGTGCTGTTTATACCAATAACGACTGGTATACCGAAGTAGAATTTTCTTATAAATATCTTCAATCCATGTTTCAATTTATTGGTGTTGAAGATTTTGAAATTGTTCGTGCTCAAGGAACTAATCGATCTATTGGTGTTCCTGAGCGACTTGAAGAAGCTTACAAAAAAGTAAATGAAGCTGCTCATCGGTTGGCAGGTACACTATAATATTATAATAAGCCTTTTTCTCTTTCCCCTCTTCTTCCAAAAAAAAAAGCAGTGTTTCCATAAAATAATACCATGTAATAATAAAAATCTATGAAAAAGAATTGTAATGAGTATCATATTTTTTCAATAGATATCTCTTATCTTTATAAAAGATATTACTAATGGTCAATAACCTTTTCTAATAAAGACTATATTTGATAATATTTCTATAAGATTCTGCTGCTGAATGACCTACGTATAAGAAAAAAACAGATAGTTTATTTACCTTTCATGGTTAAATTCCTATACGTAAAGGATAACTATTAACAGCTGTCATTACCATAGATGAGCAACACCCACCTACACCTTGCGGTTCCGCCGGTTTTTTAAATGAATACGTACAAAAGTCTTATAAAAATCTCAGTTCGACAAACTGGGAACCTCTTAACCGATGGTGAACCGGTAAACTGGTTTTGAAGAATAAAAAAAAGAAGAGATCCCGGCTACTTACGTATATAGAACATGACAAGCGTTTCATAAACTTTTGCTTATTACTATCAGTTTTATTTGTACTTTATTTAATTTAAAATTCTATACGGAATCATTAAGCCGATGTATATGTTTTTTAGAATTTATATATGATATTATTGTAATAACAATCGGCATTATAAACGCACCAGTCAAAAAAGAATATCAGATAAAATGATAGGAATGGAAATAATGGCCTTATAAATGTTACAACTAGAACGTTCTGTGTTATGAAAAGAGAAAACAATATCAATGGGGAGAAAAGGTTATAAGTATATACAGTGTGGTGTGAAAAAAGAAAAGAATTATTGACGGAAAAAAATATTTTGAAAAAAAGTTGGCGATATATAGAACGTTATTAAGGACAAAAAAAAATGTAATAGAAGGATTGGCCGGGAAAGGATATTTTATGTTTGACGTTGAAGTTTATTTGACGATGTGTTTGGAAGAGACATGGGTGAGGGAAGACATCGATGACTATTTTGATACTCTTCTTCTGCTTCTTCTTCTTCAGGTTATTGTTGTTGTTCTAAAGACAATCAAATAGTCAATTGTATATTTCTAATATTATGACTTGTGTCAAAAGCGTCAAATCTTGAAAATTTAGCAATTGTCCTAATCTTCCAACAGATTCTCCAAATTTAGAAAACAGCAAGAGTCGCTCTAAAGCAAGTGTATTTCCCATCAGTCAAGGCAAGATTCATCAATGGTAGAAGTCTTGATGTAAAGTTTTCATTTGAACTCGGGTATTCCAATGGGATGGTTCTTCTTATACGTGTTACAAATCCTTTCCGAACATCTGTTTCCAGCAATACAACTTTATCACCTATTTATAAGATTGCGTTTTTTAGCTAAAGAAACTCACGGAATATCTACTATAAATAAGAAAAAAATACTAACCTGTCATATCATATCCTTCTGTGTGAACTGAGTGTAATAACTCTTCCGTATAAGTCAATTTTAATAACATGTCTCTGAGAACCAAAGGCATCTTAAAATTGCTGTCTTTCGTCTGTTTTGTATGATTTTTTACAGCCCCTATTTCACTGCATCCCAACTCTTCAGATCCACTTTTGAACAACGTATCCACTCTTCTTCCCATCTTTCGACAAGCGATTGGTTCAATGGCAGATAATTGTCGTTCATTGTTGTTAGCTGGGGATCCTCACGGTTCGATTCGGTTCAGTTCCTTAAGACTGTTAGCTGTAGCATCTGCCTTGCTTGATCCTTTGTTTCAATTTATAAAATACAACATATAATAGAACAGATTAGTTGTTATGCATATGCTTTTCTTGTGTTATGCGCGCGATTTTTTTTTATTCTACCCACCCATTTGCTGTGATATTTGTTCCTTGGAAGACAGTTTTAAAAATACTGAATGGTATATAAAGTTGTTCATATTCAATACAGTTGGGTATATTATATGGGCCGGTTGGAAAAAAAAGTAATGCGGCAATTTGAAGTTCTGTTGTGAACCAAACTTTTAGATGGTCTTCCAATGGATTTAAATCAACACGTCGTGCTAGGTTGAATACTTCAACAGGTGTTTTCTACGGTATAATAGATAAGTCACTCTATTATTTTTTTATCATTTGGTTTAATGCTCCACGCCTCCTGTACTTACTAATTTATAGACTTTGTTGAATATAACGTTGAGTTCGGTGGGGATGATAATGAATAAAACCGTTACCTCAAGCTCTTCATCAGTAAAACGATCATGCCAGTTTTATCGTTAACATCCAAAATATAAGATCGAGAGGGACTAGTAAGTAATAATAAAAGTTTAATTAGTATAATATTCCTATAAACGTGGGTACAGAACAACCAAAAACAAAAATGATTTTTACTGATGATATTGGCAACAAAGAGCGAATTGCATCACTTTTTCTTCTACTGATCCAGGTGCTACCCCGTTTTCAATTGCTCTTTCCTTGGTTGAATCAGGAATCCAGAAATCTTTTTTGTGTGATTTTGTCAAACGGTTAAAATTTTGTTTTCTTTTTTCTTTTTCTTGTTGGGTTAATTTACTCTTGAGGGCGGAAGATGATGATGAGAATGGTGATATGGATATTGATGGTTTGTTGGATCCTGCGCTTTCCTTGTTATTGTTGCTGATGCTTCCATTCAGCTCTACTATTCTTTTATCAATTCGCTTCCAGCTCGCGGTTGCATCTTTCTAGAAAATAATATAGTAGACCCACGGTTTTTTCAAGACAACACTTTCTTCAAAACAGTAGCGAAACGCGAGGTTTTCAAATTGGCAGGAGTGAAAAAAACGGACGGGTCTTCTGTAACGGTTCTAAGTTTTAGGCATGAGAGAAAAAAAAGTGAGGGTTAAAAAAATATACTGAAATAAACACTAACCAGTGACATGTTCAAAGACTTTGCTGCATTTTTAATCCGTTTGAGCCAAGTGCCTTTATCACCTGAGTTGTAAGATTGCATGATTGTCTCCTCCCAATTCATTGTTAACCTCAGGAAGAATATGTTTGCTCTGTGACTTAACAAAATGTTTATCATCACTATTAAAAATAACGTTATAATAAAAAATGACACATTAAATTAAAAGAAAGAAAAAAAAAGGATTCATTGCTAATTGCTATGATTTTTATACCTGGTGGTATGGTTAATATGTTACCTTTTTTCTTTACACCGTTTTCAGTATGATAGCCATGAAAACAATGTGCGATTTGTAAAAATGATGTTTAAATGCACGCCGTTATTTTATCCCAGCTTGATTTTTTTGAAAAAAAATCGGTGGTAGGTGAAATCCAGTTTCTGTTATCCTTTAGCTGTTACTGGATGCTGCTGACCGCTGCACAAGATAATGAGACCGTGTTGTTATCTCCAGTAGCGTCAGGTGTGTGCGCCATTCTTCTGTCATCTTTAAAGTGAGTACGCAACATTCTAGCTGCACACTCATCATAATCGTGTCTTTTTGACCAGTGCGAACTACACGTTAAATTGTATATGAACCTCCCCGATGAGAAATATATGACGCATTATAGATTATTCTAGTACTGTCATTATGAGCCTTGTGTTTACTGTTCTACTTTGTGCCACACAATTTGGAAGTACGTATCAAGCACGCCTTTCATTCAAAGCCACGTATATACATAGGTTTATTTCGACCAAAAGTAAAGATTTCAGATACTATGCAGTGAGCAAGAGCGTAACGGACGTTTTGAAAAATGTAGATCTCGAATTAGAATTCCATATCATGGATTCCGAGTAGAAGTAGTAGATCGACAAAAAACCCAGAATTTTGACTTGAAAATAATGAAATTTTTTGTTTTTGATGCTGCTGATAGAAATATCTTGAATTGACATCATTTGACTAGATCTTTGATTGTGAAGTGGCCTATTAATATGACCATGTCGATTTGGATTAAAATGTTGATCAAAAAATCACTTTTTAAAGTGTATTTTTATTCATCATGAAAAATTAAGTCATATGATAAGTAATCATGGACAAAGATTTTAATAATAAGTAGTAATAATAGAGGCAAAAAGAACACATTATTTATTACTATATGTTCCATATCGTGTTTATGGTTGATCTTCGTTATAATGGCAGAATCACTGATAACCTTTTATTACAACATAGATAGGACATAAACTAGTATGTAAACATATCATTATCCGATAATACTTGACACTTCCTACTTTGTAAAATATAATAATGCTACCAATAAACGAAAATACTAAAGATCTGATCTTTTTTTTAAATATTTACACTGTGGTAATACTTTTACTATGTTCCTGAATGTACATCTAGCAGTTATCAAATTATACTTATAAAAAAAGATCGCAAATAGGCAGAGCGGAGTTGGATGGTGACTGGGAGAGTAGTCGAGTTATGTTAAAACGTTGTCGTGCGATTCATTTCTTAGATTTCTTTATCACATACATACATAAAATCAACTATGGATACACTTACTTTCCGTGGAGAACTCAAGGGTAAATATCGAATGAAAAATTGGATGTATTAAATATTTTGATGGATACAACGAATTTACTGATGGATGGATGAATTATATGTATTTAGGTCATAATGGATGGATTACTTCTATCGTTACCTCTGCTGAGGCACCTGACATGATTCTTTCTGCCTCGCGTGGTAAGCTTTTACAAGGGCGCGATTCTGATTGATGAGTACTTTTCCATTCTTGTTATACTAATATATAACGCATATAAAGACAAGTCCATCATTGTCTGGCATATTACCAGGTTTGTTTTATTATTAATTTAATTTTTTTTTGGCAATTTTATTTTAATAACAGCATGTTATATGTTTAGTATACTAACATTTTTATTTTTAGGTATTTGTCTTTATTTTTTTATTTTTTATAGAGCTTTAAACTTTAAAGAGAGAAAAAGGAATTACCGATAAAGTCGAAGTGAAAGTCATTTTTCAACCAAAAAAAAATGAAAAATTACTCACGATTGCCCTGATATTTTTTTTGCTTATTTAAAAAATTGAAAGGGATGAAATTGACTATGGTGTTCCTCGCAAGTCTCTCTTGGGTCATAACCACTTTGTTGAAGACTTGGCTATCTCCTCTGATGGTCAATTTGTTCTTTCTGCTTCGTGGGATAAGACTCTTCGTCTTTGGGATCTTAATACTGGTACTACTACTCGTCGTTTCGTGGGCCATACAAATGATGTGATGTCGGTTTCTTTCTCGGCTGATAATCGTCAAATTGTCTCTGGTTCTCGCGACAAGACCATTAAGTTATGGAATACTTTGTAAGTTGTTTTTTTTTATTAATTATTGGCTTTAGTAAATAAACGATTTTTGTTTTGTATATGGATTATTTATTAATAATTTTTTGGTTTTGATATTTATAGGGGTGAATGCAAATTTAGCTTAACTGACGGAGGTCATCAAGATTGGGTTTCTTGCGTTCGATTCTCTCCCAATCCCGCTAATCCTGTTATTGTATCTGGCGGTTGGGATAAGCTTGTTAAGGTAAATATTTGCTTACATTTTCTTTTGAACAAATAATCAAAACGAGTATATTGAAAGAAGGCTGTATTGTGTTTTGAGTTTTTGGATATGATGAACAAAATATATTTGCTACTTTGAAGAGCCGTGAGGGCGTTTGAAACAAAACTATATAACCACAAGATCTTTTCTGATGCCATTTATAAACTCAAAACATCTATGTCTTTTTTCGATATTCTCGATTAATTATTATATTCTATTAATTATTCTGAGAAAAGAAAAGAAAACTAATTATTTTTGTTTTTTTGTGATTAGATTTGGGATCTTACCAAGCTCAAGTTGCGTTCCAACTTTGTTGGTCATAACGGTTATATTAACACTGTTTCTATTTCTCCCGATGGTTCTTTGTGTGCCTCAGCTGGCAAGGATGGTGTTGTCATGCTTTGGGATTTGAATGAATCTAAGCATCTTTATTCTCTTGAAGCTAATGATGTTGTTTATTCTATTACTTTCTCTCCTAATCGCTATTGGCTTTGTGCTGCCACTGGATCTTCGATCCGTGTTTGGGATTTGGAAAGCAAGAGTTTGGTTGATGTTCTTCGTCCTACTTTTACAAACACTAGCAAGGGTCAAGATCCTCAATGTTTGTCTCTTACATGGTCTGCAGATGGCTCGACTTTGTTCTCTGGTCACTCTGATAACTTGATTCGTGTCTGGCAAGTATCTCGTACTTTGTAAACAAAGTATATGAAATAAATCTTTCTTTTTTCTTTTATTTCTCTTTTCCCTCATCATTATCAATCGCACCATTATTATCAACATTTTTTTTATCCGTCGACTTTTTTAATTGTAATTTTGACCATTCATCTTCTTTTTCAATGTCACCTATTATCTCCCATCGGCTTCAATTACGGCACATAACCCTCTTTTTTTTAATGTTTTTTTATTGAATTGAATAAAACAAAATGATTCTCTTTTTTTCTCGAATTATCTTTCTTTTTTCTGTTTGAATATTTTATATAATGGGACATCGACGGATTTGCGAATATTTACCTTTATCTGCCAGCAATAGACTTTATATTATTTGCGGGTAACAATAAATATTTTATACATTTTGTTGTTGTTACTAAGAATTTATTTATAATCAGCATAGATTTGTATCACTTGGCGGTTTCATGGTAAACAATGATCTATAACTCATGACAACTACCTATATAACCTTTTTTTTTTCTTCATTTGATTATTTTTACTCTCTTTGTAACATTCAACACCCTTACTATTACTCGAATCTTTTTTTTAGTACGGGTAATCTATCTATTTTGAAAGTGAGGGATAATACATACTATTCTGTATAAATAACCAAAAAAAAAAAAAAAAGATATGACAGTGGGACACTTTCTGGGTGTTTAATTATGGTAGATTTTCAACATACCTTTTCGGTTACTGAATCACCTAACAGTGCAATTATCGTTTCGATTCCACTTGCTGCAGCCGCATTTGGTTCAATCGTAAGCTTAATATTTTATATTTCTTTGTTGGCTTTTTTTTTCCCTTAATGATTTGCAAAACCGGATCATTAAGGGAATACATATGCATCTATATTTTCCTAAAATAATATAAAGTTGGGAAGCATGATCGATAGCTAACAAAAAGAGTACAAACCTTGATATCACTTTAAGCTTTCGGGACCCACTGCTGACCGCATAGGTCGAAGAAATTATTTTTTTGTGGCAACCTCTATACAATTTATCGGATCATTAGTACAAATCACTGCAACTTCATTTGGAACACTCTTACTTGGTCGTATCATTGCCTTTTCAGCTATTGGGTAAACAATGGTTCATAATGAGGTGGATGACACCAAAAAAAAAAGTTACTAATAGAAAATGTTTGGCGTTTTTTTAAATCCAATGTAACAGTATTTTTAGTATGCTAGTGCCATTATGCAAGTTTCTAAATTATTATTATTTTCATTGTTTGATCCGAGAGTATCATTTAAAAATGTAACACAAAAAATTAACTAATTTTCTTATTTAGATCAGAGTGAGATATCGCGGCCCGAGCATCGAGGTCGGCTTATTGCCTTTTATCAACTTGGAGTCACTTTAGGGTTTTGTATAGCTTTTTGGGTTGCTTATGGAACAAGTCATATTTCAACCGAGTTATCATGGAGGTAAAAAAAAAAACAGGTTCTTTAAAAATATTATTATTAAAAGTTGAAAAAGAAAAAAGAGTTACAAATATTACCATTATCATGTTATATAGACTCTCCATTGGACTTCAAATAATACCGCCAATCCTTTTATTTATTGGATTATTCGCGTTACCCGAGAGGTTTGTTATTTTTTCGCTTATTTATTTGTGATACACACATTTTATGCACAACATGATCGGCCATGAATTTCTGATGAAGCATCATTATTTCGCCCCGATTGTACAAAACACTTATAATTATATATAGCCCGCGTTGGCTAATTTATCGTGAACGTACAACAGAAGCATTAACAATATTAAAAAGTCTTCGGAATACTACTACCGGTGATTATTTAGTTGAAATGGAATATGCGAGTATTAAACAAGATGTCTCATTTGATGAAAAATTTCCATCTAAACAAAGCTACAAAGCATTATTGGAAAAAGGAATTGAAAATAACCGTCGACGGACAATATTGGGTATTGGAAT
This sequence comes from Circinella minor, assembly GCA_016758965.1. Taxonomy (NCBI): domain Eukaryota; kingdom Fungi; phylum Mucoromycota; class Mucoromycetes; order Mucorales; family Lichtheimiaceae; genus Circinella; species Circinella minor. The sequence continues at coordinate 47,030 of JAEPRB010000094.1, read as the reverse complement.
GCATATGTTAACACAACTTACTGGTATTAATGTACTTTTGTATGTCTTGGTTTTTTGTTTGTATATATAAAATATCTTTCAATAACATTATACTAACTTACAACTCGTAAAAAGATTTTATTTACCTCATACATTACGATCAACAGGAATTACTGAAGTCAACTCTGAATTACTAGGTATGTTAGTAAAATAAAATAAATAAAAAGTGTCCCATGACTTTTCATTTTTTTCAACTCCTTCTTTTTTATATCAGGAAACGGTGTGAGCGGCATGGTGAACATGCTTGCAACTATTCCGGTCTTTTTCTTTGTAAGGGAATCAACACTTTTCATGTCATTTCTCTTACCTTTTTTTTTCGTGATGAAAACAAATACAAACATAAATAAAAGTCAATTATAACACGAAAAATCACGGGTTCTTGTTTTTTCTAATACCATCATTTTTTTTTTATTTTAGATTGACAAATGGGATCGGCGTCGGATTCTTACAGGTGCTTCATTGATAATGGCTATCTGTATGATAACAACTGCGGGTGTATTAGCTGTTTATAGTGTTGAGAATGGACCGGAACCGGTTTACATTAATAATAATATTGCCACCTATAGTATCTTGGTGATATTATGTTTATTTATAACATGTTTTGCTTTAAGTTGGGGTCCATTAGGTTGGATTTATCCAGCAGAGATATATCCACAAATAATTCGTGCAAAAGCAATGGGAGTGACAACTGCTTCGAGTTATTGTTTTAATCTAGCTATTTCACAAATTGCACCTGTTTTATTCAAGTATATAACTTGGGGTACTTATGTTGTTTTTGGTTGTTTTTGTCTTTTAATTGCTTGGATTGTTCATACTTTTTACCCCGAGACAAGAGTAAGTTGAGAAAAAAGAAAGACGATTTTTAACCTTTTTTAGTCACGTAAAAGTGGGGGAGCCTAAAAAAAAAAGTATTAGGGTCCTAAATATGCTTTTTTGAGTTTACAAATTGATCTTGAACAAATAAGAAATCTTGAAACAGTTAACTCTTCTTTTTTCTTTTTTTTCCATCAAAATAATAATAATTTATAATTTAGGGACGTTCTTTGGAAGAAATCCATTTAATATTTAGTGGAGCACTTATTGATGAAAGACCTGGATTACATCATCCTTCTACAGCAGCAGAAGCATTAGATAGACTTAGAATTATGGATGATGAAGGAATTAAAATACCTATTGACAACAATAACAATGAATTGAACCATAACAAGATATATGTATAATAAAAACCATATCTTTTTTTTTTTTGAAAGCGTTCTTAATTTAGTTGGGGGGGAAGGAAAAAGAAATGAAAAATTCTTGTGAAACTTATATATGCTAAAAAAGAATTTAACGTGGCGTAAACAAGGGACTCGCAATAACCTTGTCCGGGAATTCCGAAATTAAGTTGCAAAACGAAAAGGAACTCATATAGAATCAAATAAAATAAATGAATAAAGAATGATATGCATAATGAGTTTTTGTTTTTGTTGTCCGTATTCCACTGATTTGTCACTTTGTTAAATTAAAAAAGGTTTGGATTCCAGACCACCATTGTTTAAAAAAAGTTAAGAAACTTTATCTTCCTGCTTAAACTTGATATAAGCAAGCAAATCAATATACATGTATCTATATATTTATAAAATCCATTTTTTCTCTCTGCTGTTTATATAACTATTATTGTTATGCATATGAAACAAATTATTTATAATTAATTTCTTTCTGTGGCGAAAAAATACATTTATAATAAAACAGTATAGTACTATTTTCTCTGCCTTTTTTAACTTGTACACAATAGTAACGCAAAATGATTTTGGAAGTAGGGGCTCACAATAAAGGAGAGAAAATTATGTGTGAGGGTTGGCATTTTTTGTTCATCATTAAATGCACTCCTTCTTGAAGCGCGTAGAACAAAAAATATTATAAAGATATGAATAAAAGTAGGAATTACTATAAAGGGCTATGCCGGTTGATAAACATCAAAAACAAATGAAAAAAAAAACAAGCGAGTACATTTTTTTTATGACGAAGACGTGAATGTAACTGTAAATCCAAACCGATTTCCCCGTCATTTTATTATTTATTTTACTTCCGATAAAAGACATGGACAACAAAAAACAAAAACAACAAAATCCATAAATATGAAAGTTCACCGATGTATGGTTTCACAGATTTCTATCAAAAAAGAAATAGCTGTGATTGTGTAAGTATTCGGAGTAGCGTCCGAAATGAGAGATCGCCAAAAAGAAACGCAGAAAGAGAAAATGTTGGGAATACAATGAATTTCGTTGTTGTTGTTGTTGACTTCTTTCTATTTAATATTTACGAGAATTATATAAATAGGGGGTGCGTTTTGTTCTCCATTTCTCACTCGTCTTTTCTTTTCTCACTTTTTTCACTACTTCTTTACTCATCTCTTCGTTTTTTTATATACCCTTCAATTCTTTAATTATTTTTTTTATTTTATATCATTGACAACTAAGTCCATCATGCAAATTATTCTTGATAATATGTTACAACGATCATCAACTACAACATCTCAAAAACAACCATCATCAGCACCGAATTCACCATCTTCTGAATCATGTTTTCGACGCCCACTACCATCTGTTCTTATTGGTTAGTATACAACAAACAAATAACAACGAGTATTACTGTTTTTGTTATAGTAAGTATACTAACCCTGTATCTCATCATCGATAGATTTTATGGCCATTACATTATGTGATATTATCCCATTCCATCGGCGATCATCATCATCTTTACGTCGACGTTCTTCTGCGCCTGCTTCACCCACACAATCCCCCACACAATCCCAACCACGTCGACCTGTTCCCGAACTAGTTTATTTCATTCAAAAAATTACATATCAAGCTGGTATCAATTGTCGTACCGCTCTTGTCGCACTCATTTATTTAGAACGTGCAAAGAAACACCTTCCACGAAATTCTGTTGGTAGCTATGGTAAGGTTTTTTCATTATCATAATTACTGTTATTTCGTCTCTGTTCATCAAAAAGAAGAATTATGGTGAAAAGGACTTTTTTTTGAAAGAAAAAAAAAACTAACTTATTCTTTATTATTAGATACATGCCATCGAATGTTATTAGGAGCTCTATTATTAGCATCCAAATTCCTTGAAGATACTGAATGGGCACCACCTTATACTCATTCCAATGCCATAAGTCATGCTGAGCCGGAGTTGCTAGGTGCTTCATGGACACGTTACTATGGTTATGCAAACTCATACTATGTAGGACCAATCACTAATCGTCGCTTGTGTGACATGTGTGGCGGTCTTTTTTCACTTGACGACATTAATATGCTTGAAAGGGCTTTTTTAAAATTGATTCAGCATCAATGCTGGGTCGATGAAAAAGACGTTTATGAATATGTTGAAAATCACCGCGTTGATTTATCTTTATGATTTCATTAATCTTGTAAATAATTTTATAAATATCCATTCACCTCACATTTTTTACTCAACATTATCATTTTCAAACAGTCCTCCCCTTATTCTTTCTTCATTCCAATAGTTTATTCATTTTCTTTTTGTACATATAATACTTTATATAGCATCATTTCTTTCCTGTTTTTTTTCCTTACTAACAATTATATACATTCAACGTTAATCCTTTCTACCCTGTCCCAATTCCTTTCTTATTTTTTCTTCTGTATGTATTTTCAAAGCTTTTCTTATATATATATATATATATATATATGTGATTCTTATTAACAATAATAGCATTTGTTTATATGACAAAAAAAAAGTACCAATCAAAAACCTTATTGCCTGAATTGTATAAAGGATATAAAAAAAAAGTCCGTTTTTTTTTTTTGTATGCAGGAGTTAAAAAGAAACCCCATAACGAACAAGTATTTTGCTGAAGTATTCCTCTTTTCCGTTAAGTAATATTCATTATGCAAGTGGTCATCACAATTTATTTATTTTATTCAGACGCAAAAAAAAAGTGCCAAGCCCATCATCGATCTATCTCTCTCTCTCATATTTCTTTCACACTCGCTCACTTCAATAAATATTTACAAAACTTTTTTTTTGACCCCGCGATTATTTGTTGTTTGGGTGATAAACAAAAAAATACATCTTCTTAGAAATGTTAATGTTATTGAACTCCCATGATAAACTTTCATCATGTATCAAGAAACTGAGAGATACTACCACGATAAACATATTCATTTATTCGACATCTGATGTTGAACGGAGCTATCATTTTGTTTTGTTTTTCTTTGGATTTTTTTTTTATGTAATTATTTCTGCATGTCGTACCCCAACGTCATTTATAATAAGTATTTTTATAATAGAAAAAAAAAGAATCTAGACTTTAAAAAGTACACATGATCCACAAATTTTGACAATTTTGATACTATACAGTCAATATAGCTCCCTTTTTTTCTATTTTCGGTAATTATTACTATTATGACTACCAATAGCTACCATTTAACCCTTGAGTATAAATAAAGATAATAAGGGACTTTGATTTATAAAACAAATGTACAGAATCGTCAAATGATCATTATTCGTCTTTTTTCTTTTTGTACGCTAAATGTATTTTGAAAAGAGAAGTACATTAGGATAATCAATATAAATATAAAAAGAATTATCGACAAATCTATTTGAGAATATAGATGTTTAAAGCTTATGTTTATTTTTATTTTTTATGATTCATAAACACACCATATTAGGGTATATATCACAGGATCAACCAAATATGTTAATTTAATAATGTTGTTGTGGAGAAAAAGAGAAAGTGCCTTTTTTTTGTTTATGTTCTGCTAAGCATTGCATATGATGATGCATGTACATGTGTAATAAATATCGTTTATTATCTTGCAATAGAGTTTGTAGTTGCGAATTTTTTTCAAAAATTAAAAACCCGTAGCTGAATGGTTGATAGACAACTAAGCTCTCGTGTACAAGCATGAAAGCACCAATGTACTTAATTTACTTAAGTGGGCTTTAACAAACGCGTTCTAGGTACTAAATAATATAGAGTTAAAAGGGATGTCTATCTTAATCTGAATTTTCATACCCATTCTAAAAAAAAAAAAGTTTCAATCTTATTTTAGACCGTAAAAGGAAGTAGAAAGAAGGGGGAGTAGATTGAAAAAACATTGTACCATTTAATTAATATATGGAGATACTTTTCAAGGAATTATTATGGATATGGTCATTTTTGTTTTGCTGTAGATAAAATTCGAAATAAGTTGTCTCTCAATATACAAGAAATAATTATAGAAATTTTCAAATAAAAGGATAGTGTATTTGGTGTAATAATGATACTTATAAATAAGAATTCAAGGTGCTTTTTTTTTAGCCTGTGTTTGTATGAAGTAGTAAAATGAAATATTTTTCTTTTACCAACATTATGTGTCTTTGTTCCATTTATCTTTCTAATCAGCAACCTTTTAGTTTTAGTGTATTTACTTCTATGATCAATATATTTATGCTTTGTTTAGCTCAGGTACCGACACTTTCTTAAGACCATATACTATTTTTGACGCGTTGACATGAATAAGAACTACTTTTTTCTTTTCAGAGTTGCTAATTATGCAACCAAAAAGAAAGGTATTTTAACTAATTTATTCAAAGCTGAAAGCATGGTGACAATTCATATTCAATGAAAATGAAAGAAAAGATAAGATACAGAAGCTTCAAATTGCTAAAAAAAAAAAAAAGAGAACCAAAATCAAGAAACTTGACAAACAAAAACACATGCTAAATGTATGGATACATGATAGTTCTTTACATTATATTATAACAGCCTCGATATTTTTACATGCTACTATACTTTGTTATATATTTAAACTTATAAATAAAGAAGATATGGGATTCTCCTCTGAAAGAGCATTCCATTTAACATATGTTCATTTACTCTTTAAAAAAAATTACTGGACAGAAGCGCAATGCTAATCGTAGCCGAGGTAAATAGAAATTATTTTCAATACAATTTTAATGCTGATTATACAATGAAACAACACAAACGCTCAACAACCGCATTGCATTTCATATTTATGTTCAACACAACCAAATCCAGGCTAATACACAATGTACACTGTTATGATACTAATGACTCTTATAATTTTTAATATGTGTAACTATATCTATTTTTATTGTCTTGTTTGAAAAAAAATCCCCTCTACATTGATCGTACACATATAAAAAATAAGCCTATTTGGTAGCATTTTTAGTGTACCATATAAAATTCTCTCGTTAAGTAGTAAATACATTTTAATATATGTATAATAATAGTTAAAGAAACTATAACATAAATCAAAGAGGTAAACTAGTTGTTTGGCTAAAAATCAGCCTCGTAAAGAAACAAATCTGTTGATTATGTTTAGAATACTCTATTAATATGTTAAAATAATATGACAAATACAAGAATAGATTGGTATTGTAAACAGAACCTTTCCAAATCTCATTGTTGACGGATATGCTATGTTATTTTAACTCGTCTGCTTTCACTGCAACAAGACCAATGGTAGAGCTCTTTATATTTTAATATACTTGTCACATCAATATAGAATTGCGACAGATAATAATAAAGGATACATACATGGAAATATTACCTCCGTATCACCATGCACTAAATATGTATAGTTATATTGTCAAATGCAGTTTTTTAAACACGTTATTTATCCTTTTATTTTTCTCACCTTACACTAGTGATACATAATTTCGTATCTAAATTGGTAAAATAGGATAATACATTAGTAGAAACTGCTTTCTTTGTAGCTAAAAGAAAAATATTAGTTAGCAGTAGTGTGAGAAGATTAACAATATAAAACATTTTTACTACTACTTTTATATATTTTTTTCTTTCAAATGCGCTAAATGCTCTTTACATATATATACTTCTGTCTGCAGCGATATACTGATTATGATTTTCTATGTATAAGAGATTAAGAATTGTTTATACCAAGAACAAACAAGCATTTAATGTACTGTAGTACCATATGATTAAGTTATTTATTTACGAGAATAATAGAATAAAAATAGACTGCCAATCTGAGTAAATTTTTGCATAACACGAAACGAGGTTGGACAAGTTAACTTCTTTGACAGATTGGTTGTATTCACTTTTGAGCATTTAAAAGTGTCATTTTGTCAAAGTGTGATTTTCTTAGACGATAAAGTTCTCAACATAGTTATGGCAGTATAGTAATATTTTTACTACTATATGATGGGGCTTAATAAGAAAATTCTCACATAATGCGCATCTCTATGTCTACCTTTAATAATTCTTCTTATTTGTTTGAAAAAGAAACGGCAGATGAGTTGCATAACTATGGGCCAAGTGATGTGTTAATCTAATGGTATCGTGAGCTTTTTTTTTTTTTTTTGGTTACAAAAAAAAGTAAAATTGTTCGAAATGAAATTTTCGCAATTTCACACTAAATATTTCTGCTACTCATGAAGGCAGGTACATTACCTAAGAGTAAGTTTATGCAGATAGTTTTTTAATAATAGGTATTTATTGGGGTTTTTTTTTGGTGCTTTAAATATAAAAAGTATATTGACTATATAATATTTCATTATAAAAATAACTTATAAAAAAAGTAGGAAGCCAACAAAAGTTGTTGCTACGCTTTTCTTATTAGTATTGTAACGTTCCTACCGCTACACATCTTTTTTCACTTCATTTTAAATAAATATTAATATTATTAGCGAGCATTAGTATTAGTATTACCAGTATTATTATTGTTATCTTTTATTATTACATGTTCTAACAACTACAATTCTTCTTATAGTATAGTTAACTTTTACATAATTTAATTGAATCCCGCTTCTACAAAAGCAAACAATATAAATACCCATATGATACCCACACACGCTTTTTTTGAATACACTAATTTTATCCAAGGAACTTTGTTGGCCCTATGGCGCTCATACTTTGACCCCATACAAGTTTCTCGTTCGGCATTAAAAATTATTAACTCGTTGCAAGCTCCCTCTGATGATTAGTCCTCTCTTTTTCTCAAAACATCTGTCTCTTTCCTCTATGTTTATATTTATAAAAAAATAAAGAAAAAACATTACATTTGTTTGGCTTCTGATTCCTTATTATAATAGCTAGTAGATTGTCAATCTAGTTCTTGAATTATATGTATTATTCTCTTTTTTGGTGCTGGATCCCTTTGTTCCATTTTCATACATGTATATGCCGTAATAAAAATTTTAACCTCACCCAGTTATTTATAAAAAAAAAAATCCACCTTTTTCTCCACCTTCAATTTCTTTTCTTCTCTTTGAAATTCTTGAAGATTAGAACTCCCATATGCCATTATTTATATTTATTGAGTTAATTATAACCTTTATCCTATTCTTTTTAGCATAAATCATACAATGAAGCTCTTTGTCACAACATGGAACGCTTCAGTATTATAAAAATGATTTTGGATACTAGTAGATTGGTTGACCACTGTCATCATCGATTGCTTTTTTGATAGCATTATTGTTTTGTATTGATCAACTTATTATACTAACACTTGCTTGAAACAATATTATTGTTGTTTAAGATAATTTAAATAAGTAGTTATTTAATACAAATAGGAGGCCTGTCGCTAAGTAACATTATTTAATTTAATATTCTTAGCAAAAATATTCATAAACATACTAAGAAAAAAGCTGATAAGACTAGATAATATAGAATATATTATTGTTGCTAGGTTTTACAAATACTGCAGTGTAGCCCTATAAAAATTAGCATGTTGCTGATGCTCATTAAATAAAATTTTATATTATTCTTTATTTCTATTTTATTGGCTATGTATATTTTTTTACCAAAAACATTACACAAATAGTTTTATTATAAATAAAAAATACAATAATAATAATATTATTATCATAAAAAAAAAAAAAAAAAAGATTTGATAAAAAAGAAAAAAAACCCCAATTAAAAAACGCAAAATAGTAATCAACAACTCGTAATTGAGTCATTAACAATTGATTTCTGGCGGACTCGAACCGCCGACCGTCTGTGTGTTAGACAGACGTGATAACCAACTACACCAAGAAATCTTGTTGTTAATGACATGTTGTGTGGTAGTTTTGTTTAGTTAGACCAAAGATAAGGTTCACGTGATTTGTGAATTAGAATTGATCCTTGGGTAGTCATGTGACCATTCAAGTATGTATAAATATGGGCGGTTTAGCCGCCAATTAATAAATCTTTATCTTTTCTACCTCTTTCACTTTCACTTTTGGCGGAAGTTCTAAATTATTTAAAAACAGAACTGAATAATAATTTTTTAGTATATATTTTATTTTTGCATAAAGAATTAACACTTCGTTTATTTGATTACTAAAAGTTATCTATTATTTTCTAATATATAATAAAAATATACATCCGAAATGTATTTAGGAATTCTTAAATATGTTTTAAATGAATTACAAACTTCATATAATATCCGCCTTTACCTTTTTCTTTTCTTTTATTTTGACAGACTTTTCAACAAGGGAATCTCCATCACGTGCCATTAATGACACATTGTTGTGTGGTAGTTTTATTTGGTCAGACCAAAGAAAAGGTTCACTTGATTTATGAATCAGAATTTGAACTTTGGGCGGTCATACGACCATTCAAGTATATATAAATATGGGCGATTCAGCCGCAAAATAAATCTCATGTATACCCGTATACATATATTAATATATCCTACTGATAATAAGATTCATGTAAGTAGAGATAATATTTTATTTTAATAAATGTTGGTTTAATTATTGTTCTTTTAGGTCTCATTGACTTTTTAACATCTCTTTATTTTTATTCAATTTTAATTGATACAACAATAGCAGAATAAATCTTGTCAAAATCTTTTAGGTATTTTTTTATATGAAAAATAAAAAGATAATGCTATATATAATAATAAAAAGATAAAAAAAATACAAAAGATAATTATTTCTATTACATGTAAGTTATATATATATATGTTTTAGATATTATGTTGTATTTTCCTGTATTTATAGATAATGTTATTATATTATGTTGAATTGTATATTATTATAAAGTGCCATTGTGATAGAATTATTATTTGTAGACTTAGAAAGCAACAGATGTGATATTGTTTTAAAGTTTTTATATATTAGTTTATATTATATATAATTATTATATATAGTATGTAAAATAAGTAATAGAGAAAGAGAAGGTTAATAAATCTAGCTTAGATTTTTTCTTTTGGAATTATTATTATTGAAAACTATTATGTTCATAAATCGTACTGTTGATTAATACTTAAGGAATCAATCTTTTTTCTTTTTTTAGTCAACTAAATGTTTAATAGAGTGATTTGAGATTAGGTTAATATATATAATATCTTCTTTTTTTATTTTCTTTATTTAGTAGTATATAGTACTGCAAGGATTAAGGGTGCTTTAATAGTTATTTTTCTTTCTTACATCCTATTGATAAGTAAAGTATATATATATATATAAAATAAAACTAGTGTATAACTATATATGATCAAAATATATAATTAGCTAGCTAGACAAATAATGGTGTAAATCTATAACATGAATCTATAACATGCAAAGCAGCCTATGGATTATAAATAATTATTAATTACAATAGATAGAAAAAACAAAAGAGTATAACTGACTCATCTTCCTCTTTCTTCAGCTAAAAAACCCTTCTTCTTTTTTAAAAGTACTTTACTGGTATAAAATTAAGCAAATTCTCTTATTCTTATTTTTTCTTTTACAAGTTATTCATCATAATAACTTATTATATCCTATTTTCTCTAAAGGCATACTTTTTATACTTGGAATTAGATTATTTATTTTTCTAACACGATATGAGCGGACTGTATTAATAATAAGAATATCTATCTTAATATTTCTATAATATCCAACCACGTGCCCAACTATTATAAGCTGTTATCTATCCTTAGTATATCCCACAGATATTATGGAACCTTATAAACAGATGTACTGAGCTACTATATATGATCTTGTTGTACCATTACCACAGCCACCTCCCACCACACTAACTAAAACGAGGTCTATTTAATTATATATAAAAATAATTATTGATCAAATTAGTTATTCATTTGACCGTTTTTTATAATCCATTCAGTTTATATTATATTATTATTTACCTCGGGAGGTTCAAAAACCATACACTGCGCCTGATGAAAATGGCAACAAAACTTCAAAACGGTTCGAGGAGAGAAGACCTCGAACTTTATTAATAGAGAAATATAGAATAAAATGGTTTTTCATTAATTATCATACTATGAAGTGCTAGCATTAATATTTTTTTTTTTATATTCATTGTAAATTCATTTATCATACCCGTAATAAATAGATATCAAAACTGGAGAAAATATTAGAGGGAGCTCTTACTACTCGACCTATACAGATGACAAAAAAGACATAGATATTAATAACTGAAAATAAATAGTCGACCACCATTAAATATATATAAATGAACTACCTCGAAAAAATGGAGGGAGGGAAAGAGCTCCCCCATTAACCTATAAATATATATAGATGAATGTAAGCTTTGATTCATAACTACAATATACGTGTAGTTTTTTATGCAAGAATAATTTAACCTACCACCATCCTACTCAAAACCAACAAGAAAGTAGCATTGGGTGGGAGGATATCAACCTCCATATCCCCCTCCCACCAATCTACTTCCATTCACCTCCTGCGTCACCCTATTCCCAATCGACCTCCATTTTTCACATCGTCATCACCATTGACTTTCTTCTTATCCAACACCTGCACCAAAACAAACAGGGAACCGGAACAACTACCGAAGAATCCGACATGGGAGCAAAACTACAAACACTCGTTGTAAAAACAACAGCAGCTATGCGCGATTGACGACGAGAGCGACGAAGAGAAATTCCTTCATCCTTTGCTTTTCGAATAGCGTTTTTTTCAAAACCTGCCTGCATCCGGCTTGAATTAGATGCAGGAGGAACGGACAATAGAAGAAGGACTCACCACCAGACGAATGCGTTGAACATTGCTGATGGAATGGACAATGGGATTAGTAATGGCAGTAGTGGCTTGTAAAGCAAAAGATCTTGTAGAGCGAATCATACTGAAAAAAAAAAACCAAGGATGTGAGAGAAAAAGAGAGTTACGTCAACTAGCCAGAAATTTTATTTTATTTATAGTCCCATATGAACAACATATCCTTTACTAACAACCACAACTATTTATTGCTCCCCCACACTAAAATACACATAGTGAAGTAATGCATAATAATATATATTTTATATGCTTCTTCTTAACAAAAGAATTTCAGTTATTTAATGCAAAACTAATAATATATCATTATATGGGAGTCTGGAATCCACGCATTTTATTTTCTAATATTTAATAAGCTCACATCATAAAATTTAATAGATATAAAGTAATGTTATTATATCAGTATACTCAATTAAAAACTATGTCTCTATAGTACGTAGTAAATGATACTTTTTTTTTTATTTGATAATATGATATTTATTAAAATAAAAGAGACTAGAGTTTTATATATGAAAAGAAAAAACTAAAATCAGTATCTAATATTTTATAAGAGGAAAAAGTCACAGTTAATATGAATTTTTATTATGCAATTTCAGGTACACAACGTGCTTTTATTCCTCTTTCCACCAATATGGACTTTACTAATATTTTAGGTAAAAAAAAAAAAAATCTCTTTCTATATATTAAAAATTAGAATATCATAACTATTAACATACTTTTCTTCAATCTTATATTAGAAAAAGCGGGCGGTTTTATCCTTGGTAAATATATATAAACATATATAAATATACAATTTGAAAAATAATAAAACTTATGTTATAATATTATAGTGGCCATATGTTGGGGATCCACCAATCCTTTTATAAAAAAAGGTACAATAGGACTTGAACAAGTATCTCAAAAATATCCAGAAGGTGGATTCAAGAAATGGTTTGCTGAACTTTTTTACTTATTGACACGTTGGCAGGTAAAAAAAAAAAATGAAACCACTTTCTCTTTATTATCTAGTCTTATTCAAACTAAAAATAATATATTCTTTTACCTTCAAAAAAAACAAAACAAAAAGTATATTCTTCCATTAGCTCTTAATCTAAGTGGTTCTGTTGTTTATTATTATACCCTTGGAAAATCAGGTAGACCCATTTTATAGTCATCATTACTATTCTGATGAATCAAAAAAAAAAAAAAAAACTTATTCTTTTTTTTTTTTTTTTACATTTATATTTAGAAATGTCACTTGCAGTTCCAATCACAAATTCTTTGACATTTATATTTTCATTATTGACTGGTTTATTATTAGGTGAAGACTTGGGAGGAAAAGGTAAAAACTTCATAATCTAAAAAAAATTATTAGATGATAAAACAAAGTTATTAATTAAAAAGATGAAATAGATACTTGGCTTGGTATGTTTTTAGTCATAGCAGGTGTTCTTATATGCGTCGGTAGTAAAGCATAATATATCTATATATAAAGGGCAAAGAACCCCTTATTACCCGGACTTTTTTTTTTTTTTCGTAAAGTTTTTTTTTTTTTTTTTTTTTTGTCATGTGTATCACTATATCAATAACCTTTCAATGGAGAATGAACAATTAAGCGATGAACAATTTCGAGCAAGATTAGATCGTCATTTTGCACTTTATCGAATTAATTTAAGACTACCTATCGTTTCTTCTATACAAGTTGGAGAATGGTATCGTGTTGACTTATTACTTGTTAATGAACTCGGTTTATTTCGACGCGCTGATATTCAACCTAATGGCAAAGTACACCTTCATTGTCAATTATTAAATACCTCCAACTTACAACAAGAACAACAACAACAACAACGATCGATCGATTCCACGAGTAGCTCATTACCATGGCAACTTGAAACACGACCTCTTCAAAACACAAATGAAAATACAGAGTCGTCAGGCATCGTAGGCTATGAAGGATCGGGTAAAGGTGGATTTGAATATCGTATTCTTCATAATAAAAAGAACAAAGAAATGAAGAGTCATCATTCTTTTTATCTTTTTATATATATGGATCATGTTGAATCATGTACACTTTCACCTCATATTTTACCTTTGGTTATTGGACCTATACATATTATGGAAAAGACAACAACGAAAATATCCTTCAAACATCCTACGAATGCACCTATTGAATCATGGCCCGAAAATACGGATATGGTGCATGCTATTTATCGATTGTTTTCAGATACAATGGTTCAAGAATATTGGGATGCTGGCATACCTGGGAAAATATGGGATTCAGCTGTAGTCATGCTTGAATTTTTTAAAAAGAAGCTACCCTTATTAACAGAAAGTCAACATATTATAGATCTCAGTGCAGGGTAATTTTTTTTTTTTTTTTTTTTTTTTTAAAAAAAGAAGTATATTCATTAAATAAACTCAACTTCATATGTTCTTTTTTTTTAGGACAGGTTTATTGGGATTTTATGTTAATAATAATAACAATAATGACAACAATGCAAGTCCAAATCATCATGTGACAATCACTGAATTAAAAGAAGCTTTAGAATTAATTCAACATAATGCTACATTAAACAAAGAATCGAGTAAATTAAATATACAGTCTTTATTATGGGGAAACAAGGAAGAAGCCAATCAATGTGGCAAGGCAGATATTATTATGGCATCCGATGTTTTATATGAAGCTGAATTTTTTCAAGATTTAGTTCAAGCATTATGTGATTTATCTAAACCAACAACAAAAATTTATATTGGATATAAACGAAGAGGATTAGATACAACAGAAGAAGATAGATTTTGGAAAACTTGTATAGATCATGGATTTAAAATTACTTTATTACAATCCACTGATGATGATGAAACAAAATTAGTTCCAGAATTAGCACAACAAACAGGTGTTCAAATATATCGATTAACTTTATAATAAAAAAAAAATGATCTCCTTTTTATATATCTCTAATTTTTCCTAATTCGAAATATATATAAACCCCCTCACCTAAATGGATGTAAATTTTTTTTCTTTGTCTATTACTACTATTCGAGGGAAAGATGTTTTATGTAAAAGGTTCTACATTTTTATCTTCATTTTCATCCAATCCACCCGATCGATTACAAGATACAAGAGAACAAGGAAATGATAATGAATTAGTCTCACCCATAACAACAGTATTTTATTATTATGATAAACATGTCACTAAAGCCATTGAATCATTACCTTTTTGTATCGTGGGAGCTGCTATTTTATGTATGCTTTCAGTTCTTTATACTACATTTCTGATACCTACTGTATTAAAAACAACGGCACTTTCTTATACTGATTCAAATGGAACACCTGGTAATGATAATAATTCCAATGGACGTGGGTTTACTGTACCTTTGGAAATTGGATGTCCACAATTAACACCAAGAACGGATGGGGGTGCTAAATCAGTCAAAGACTTACGTGCAGATGATATTAAAGTAGTCATTGGTATAGGTGATAGGTAAACATTGTTATTTTTAAACTGGTTTACTAGATAAATAATCATATGTTTCTTGATTATAATCAATAACATGTGAGGGAGGTGGGGGGTTTTTTTTCTATATATATATATATATATATATATATAAAGTGTGATGGCTGGATTTGGTGCCAAAGGAATTCAAAATAATCGATTCATTAGTTCGAAAACACTTGAAGAAAGTCGAGGTGTTTCTTTTGCTATGGGAGGAGTATGATAATCATTTTACTTGCAAAAAAAAAAAAAGAGTTTATTAATGAAAAGAATATACTAATCATAATTTGGGTGGGGTAATTGAAATAGGATCATGAAGCTATTACATTACCTAATATTATTCATTATTATACTCCATCTTTATATGGAGCATCTGTTGGTGAACAACTTTTTACTGTTTGTTTTGGTAAATCATCAAAATAATAATAATAAAAAAAAAACAATTGTTGACTATTGTTTTTATTCAGATATAGATAGATAGATAGATACTCTAATAACTAAATCAAACTAATTATTTTATAGGTGATGAATTTTGTCCACAAGGTCAATATAAACCAGATATTGATAAACTAAATGCTGCTCAATCAGGTGCACGTAGTTCCAATTTAAATCATGAAATTGATTATGTATTAGATCAATTAGATGATGCTTATGATGAAAACTTGATTCAACCTGAAGATTGGAAATTACTTACACTTTTTATTGGAAGTAATGATATTTGTCATTCATGTACTACTTTAACATCTTTACCACCTCCATTTCTTATGAATGTTGCTGCTGCTATTGAACGTATTCGATTAACAATTCGTAATGTATTTGTTCAAATAGGTAAATATTTATATTTTATATATTATCAAAATTAAATGATAAATCATCATTTCAACAAAGTTACTAATGAATAAAAATGAATGAATAGTGGGTGTCATGAGAGTAGATGAAATATTTGTACAATCACAAAATTATCCTGAATATTGTCAACCTTTTCCTCGTTTTTCTGATTTTGTTTTACATGATCATGAATGTGAATGTGCCCATACACCTGCTAATAGAACTGTTATGAGTACTTTAACACCTCAATATAATAGTGGATTAAAACAAATTGCTACAAGTTTTAAAAACAATGATACATTTAGTGTTGTTTTTCAACCACTTAATGTAGATATTATGAGTTTTCCAATTCAAGCTATCAGGTAAACAAAAAAAAAAAAAAAAGAATTGATTTATTACTACTTTTTTTTTTCATATTAAAACATAAAAAAAAAATATTATAGTAATGTAGATTGTTTTCATCCATCAGAAATGGCACATCGTTGGTTTGCAAAAGAACTATGGTAAGAAATTTTATTCTTTTATTATTATTATTATTATTTAATATATAAACACTAATCATCTATCTATTTAGGCGTTTAATGTATTTACCAATGGCTGAAAAACAAAATTCACTCAAATTTGATCAATTTTTGAAAATTTATTGTCCTACAGAAACAGATCGTTTTAATCTTAATTGATATAATTGTTTATATATCTCCATAGTAAGATAATAATAATAAAAAAAAAGACTAGTGGTAGTAGTAATATTTGATACAAATCAAAGAATGTAAAGTATCTATTTTATCAAGTGAGAAAAAATAAGTATCTAGCTTAAGAGAGGCCGGGGCAGGTAGTAGTATACTGATCTTAAAAAAAAGTCAGATGCGCTTTTATTTTTCATGCTGGCCCGTACAACAATAACTTTACTGCGCAGCATAACTTGCCTATTATTAGTACTTTCTCATACACACTTTTTTTTTCCAACTTTCAACTCAAAATAAACAAACAGTAGAATGTCAAAAAATAAAACTATGCTTCCTGAATCTTTTAATTCCAACGTAAGAATTATAAAGCTAATTTAGATTAATTTTTTTTTTTTTTTTTTACTATCCCTTTGTTGTTTTTTCTTTTTTGGTTTAACTTAACAACTTTTTTTTTTTTTATTTGAAAATTAGCATGTCAAGTTTGAAAGTTTAACGTTTAATGGCATTCAAGTTCCCATGGGTACAACAAGTTTTAAATCAGAATATCCTACTACTGTATCTCTTTTAACATGTTCAAATAAATATGGTTATTTTGTTGCAGGAACTACGGATGGTAATTAATATACATACTAAAAATAATTTTATATAATAATAAATATATATATATATACTAAATAATGATAACTTTAGGATTTCTTTTTGGAGAAACAACACGTCTTCGTCAACTTTTACGTGAATCTAAAATAGAACCCACATTACGACAACTTGATTGTATTGTAGATAAACATCTTCCTTTACCTGTGAGACAATTTCATTTATCTACTGATGAATTACGTATTATTGTTTGTATGACACAAGGCAATGTAATGATATTTGATGTAAAAGATATTGTAGATAAGGTAAAAAAAAAAAAAAACAAGAGAGAGAGAGAGAGAGAGAGAGAGAGAGATAGACAGATGAATGTATATATAAACAATTTTCTTTCCCTCCCTTATATATATATATATATATATTAGAAAAATAATGTTACACCTTCTGGATCATTTAAAATGGATAATGAAATTATAGAATTTAAACCATGTCCTACCATTTTTACTACTACTGATACTACTAGCAACAACCCATCTAGTCATCAGAATAAAATAATCATGTCAGATATTACAAATAAAAACAATCAGAATGATAGAGACAGTAAAGGATATTCAGAATTGGCTATTATACTTGTCAAAAATAATAACAAGAACCATCATGATTATGGATGTTTTGTTATTAATTGGCATACTGGATTTATTAAAGCCAAAATAACTTATGATTCAGCAACAGCTATAGCTTGGTCTCCAAAAGGTGATGAAATTGTTTGTGGATTTACAAATGGTTCAGTCAAATGTTATTCCGTATTTGGATTACAAACTTATGAAATATCTCCTCCATTATCAAAATATCATCAACAACAACAACAACAACAACAACAAAAACAAGAAGAAGAAAAAGAGAATGACAATAAAGAAAAAAAGGAGAAAAAAGAAAGATCAGCATCACATCATGGTAATAAAGAAATAAAAATATCATGTGTATATATAAGAAAAGATAATTCTAACGACCACTTTTTATAATTTTAGTACAAGAAATAATATGGATTCATCCAAATACATTTTTTGCTATTTATACCAATGAACAGGGTAATAATGCCTATATTATTCAAAAACCTTCATCACCAGAACAATCTATCAAGTATCTATTATTAGATGATATTACACCTCTTGAAAAAGATCATTTGTTATTAGTAGATTATTTTCATCAAAAGTTTTATACGCATGTCATTCATGATTTTGGTCCCGATATCAAGTATGCTATTATTATTGCTAGTACAATATCTCCTCATCTCAGGGTCGTCGGTCATTATCAACCACAAGATATAAATAATGAATGTTGGGCTACATGGACATGTCCTAGTTATGAAAATCATTTTCAACATTCCAATAATAATAATAATGCAAGAACACAAAAAAATTTACGTACGTTTGTATCTAAATATAATACAAAGACGTTTACAACAACATCTTCCACAGAACCCATTTATCCAGTGGGTGTCACGATTGATTATACTGCAACACCTACTTTATTTGGAAAATCATTTGATTCAATAACACCTATACTCTATTATATTACCAATGAAGGTATGATCAATGGTTATATTATAAATCGTGGTGATAAACCTTTTTTTTCCATGTATGATGGTATGATCCGTGTATTATCCTCTTTAAAAAACATTCCATTGCCAACAAAAAAAGCAACAACAGTAATGGAACAACAATCATCATTGAATACAAATCAACAATCGATTGAATCAGACCATCCATTTATTGATGCAGTTAAATATTATGAACAACAAGAAAAAGTTTCTTTATGGAAACAACCACGTCCTATACCTACATTTCGATCTCTTGGTATAAAATCCAATGTACCTATACCTAATTCTTATATGATTACAAAACCTACATTTGGTGAAACATCTATGTCTGGTTTTCGTTTTGGTACAACACCTCGATTTGGTGATAGAGGTCCTACACGATTAGGTGTTCCTATTTCTGATGAGACAACAATGACGCATAGGATAATGGATAATAATAATAATAATAATGATGATCATAATGATCTAAAACCAGGATTAATTGATAATAACAAGACAAGAAAAGAATTTTTATTTCAAGATTTTTTTCAACAAGAAGAAAGTTCTTTAATGAATAGTTTAAAAACGAATAATGGATCATCATCCTCATCACGTTTGAGTTTTATCAGTGGTCATTCTATTCATCCAACAAATGAACATACGAATAATAAAAAAGAACAAGAATTAAATTTCTTGATGAATTCAGGTAATGAAATCCCTCGGAATTTGATAAATAATTGGATTACTTTACTAATTTTTTTTTTTCTTTCCCATCTCTTTCTTTCGCTTTTTCCCTTTTTTTTTTTTTTTTTTTGATATACATAGTAACTGACGAAACTTTTCTTTGTGATTCTAATAGCATCGAATTTGAAAAAATGGAAGAAAAAAAATCAATCATGAATCATCATCATAATAATAGTACTTTTAATGGTATTACTACTACGACTATTGATTCTCAAGAAAAACCTATCAAGAATGAATCATCTTCTATTGTTGAAAACAATACTGATAATAATACAAAAACAATTATTTCATCTGATAAAAATGGTAAAATAAAAATATAAAACATGAAAAAAAAAGATTGAATCATCCATCCTTATTATTTTCCATTGATATAGAAAAAATAAAAAAGAATGAACAATCACAAGTAACGAATGACAACAATAATAATAATACTACTACTACTACTTTATCAGGTAAAAAAATGAAATAATCTTTTCTATTGGTTTTTTTTAATTTTTTTTTAATTTTTTTATAGAAAATGAACAAAAGATGAAAATAACAAAAGAGGATGAAGATAATATAATTTCTAATCTTGATATTCAACAACATAATGAACCAATGAAATTAAATACCAATAATGATGGTAAATAAATAAATGTCTATGCTAGAAAAAAAACAACAACAACAAACCATAATAATCATATTAATATATGACTAGTAGATTTTCGTGATCGTGCATTGGAATTATTAAAAGAAGCTGGTGAAACTTATTATTTACTTTTAAAAGAAATTGAATCAAGATTACCTGTTGAAGAACAACAACAACAACAACAAGTATTATCATCGTCATCCAATTCAGTAAAAAGTTCAGAAAAAGAAAATAATTATCCAGTTAAATCATCACAACCACAACAACAACAACATCAACAACAACAAGAAGAAGAAGAAGAACGTTTTATTAATATCAAAGATATGTATGTCTTTTTTTGAAAATGTTATTCAAAGGATCACTTGAAATGATATTTATAATTTATTTATATATATATATATATATTAGACCTGGATGGTTGCTTACGTTACGTGATAGTATAAATAATCTTAAAGAAGATGTTTTGGAAAAAGAACAAGAATTACGTCAATTAAAATATAATTTAAGTCAAATGGAAGGAATTTATATAAAAGCAATGAATGAAACAAAAGTGAAAACAGTGATAGTTCAACAAGAAGAAAATGATGAAAAAAAAAAATCTCAATTACTTTATGAACAAGTGGCTAATCATTTAAATCGTCAAGTATTTTTGGATAAAGTAATGAATAACACGATTGAATTACAACAACAAAAACAACGTCAATAATAAGACATGATACTATTTTTTTTTTTATTTTTTTATTTTTTTCTTTTTGATTGATCAACATTTAATACTGGATCTCCTTTTAATTGACTTAAATCAGCAGTTTCCCAAAATTGTTCAAATTTTTCTCTTACATCAATAATTCCCTTATTCTTTTTATAATCCACAAACCATTCTGGATGATCTAAAATTCTTTCCTTCACCCAAGAAACATAATAAATTGATTTTTCATATCCACAACGAGGTTTTACATCTTGTTTTAATTCTATACTATTATCCTTCTTATTATTATCCAATAATGCCTTGGTAATTTCTCGATATTCACGAAATAATAAATAATGATCATTTTTGATTTTAAAAAAGAATTCTTTTTCTTTCTCTTCTTCTTGATTTATTTGTTTACATCGAATCACAACACCTTCAATAGGACGACCTTGAAATTCACCTGATTCTTCAATTTGATCTGATAATTGACGTACTTGTTCCATTGTATCCAATTCAAGATAATCAATTGGATGAAAACCAAAATAGTTGGCTACTTGTTGAACTGTTTTACTTGGTAATGTATTTAATAAAGTTGTATTATAATTAATACCATGAAGATATAATCCACTTTCTTTTTCATTATATGCCAAAATATGTTCTTCAAATTGATCATCACATAACTATTGAGTGTAGATTGAGTTAATAAAAAGTAGAGTGGTTGGGGGGGGGAGATATACAAATATAAACTTTTTTTTTTCTTACCTCTGCTACTAATGTTATTTTTTTATCATAAATCCAATGAGCTAAATCTTCTTCTTTCATATTTACTTGATTTAAATGTTTTATAACCCATCGATATCCAACTCCACCATGAGCATTAGGATCATCTTGTGGATCAGGTAAAGAATGTTTTGATGTAACAACAATTTTTGTTTTAGATTTAGCTGTAATAAAGATAATACATCCATTTTCTTTTGCTGTTACTTCATAAGGTCCTTTTGTTTTTGACATTAATTCAGGCCACTTTATATATATATTTAGTTTTGGGACGAGTTTAGTATAAAAAATATAGATTTTCAAAACCTTTTCCCCCTCCCAACCCCACTCTTTCAATATATATATATATATATATATTTTACCTGAGTTGCTTCTACTTCTAATACATTAAAGAATTTATCATATCCACGTACAGCAACAGTATATTTATTTCCTATTTTTGTAGTAAATAATCCACGTGCTTGAGTGGATAAACCATTATTTTTCTTTTTATAAATATGTTCACGTATAGTCCAACTACGCCAAATGGTCTTGTCATCCAATATAAAGTCTTTCGAACGTATAATTTTCTTTTTGGGATCTTTTTCTTGAATTTCATATAAGGCTTGAATCGTATCATGATCATTAGGTAATTCTATTTTTGGGATTAAATCCATTATTGTTGTTGTTTTTAAAATGGTAGATTGAGAGTGGGAAGTGGGGGGGGGTATATAAAGAATACGTGTCTTTATTGTGTTATGAACGAAAAAAAAAAAAAAAAAAAAAAAAAAAAAAAAAGTTGTCGGGAATAGTGGGGGATTATTTATATTTTTACGCAGCAAAATAAGTTTCTTTACTGCGTAACGAGGAGTGAGTCATATTTAATACAAAAAAAAAAAAGAATAGATATATATATATATATATATTACTAACTACTAAAAAAAAAGGGGTTGCTTTTATTTGAAGTTAAATCTATACAAATAGTAAAAAAAGAAAGAAAAAGGGTATATATCATCATATTTTTTTTTATGGGGTGTTGGTGTTGGTGTTGAGAGAGAGAGAGAGAGAGAGAGAAACCAATAAATCATTCCTTTTTTTTATTATCATCTTTTTGTTCATCTTGTTGTTGTATATTACTTGTAAAAGATACAGGTGTATTTTGAAACTTTGCAAAACCAGAATTTGGATGAATGGATTGATGAGTAGACTTTCCTGTTGTTATAGAAGAAGAAGAAGAAGAAGCTATATCTGTTTCAATAATTGAATTAAATCCAAACATTGAATTAGAAGATATAGCTGTATAAGCAGGTGGTAAATCTCCCCATCCTTCATCAGCTTCTTTTGTTTTATTATCTATTTTTCGTAAAGGAGTTTCCCATTCTGTTGTATTTATAGGTGCATTCGATTCAGGTTGATTATGTCGAGGTCGTTGAAAAACAGAATTAATACGCGTTGAAGAATCAAGTTGTTTTAATAATTGTTCTTCTGATGTAGAAAAAGAAAATGCATTTAATTGAGAAGATAATTCATCGGTTGTATCTTTATTATTATTATTATTATTATTATTGTTGTTGAATGCCATTGAAAGAAAATCAGAAAAATAGACAAAAAAAAATAAATAAGTGAGAAATAGTATGTGAATATCCAAAAAAAAAAAAAAAAAAAAAGAGAAGAAAGGGGGTGTTTGGATCGGGGATATGCAAAGTATAAAAAGTCAAATTTTCGACCTATTTGTTTTTATTGTATGCAGAAGACATTATCGTTTAATTAGATTATAATTTGATATATTGGTTATATCGTTGTTGATCTTCAACTTTTTGAAAAAAAAAAGTTGGATTCAAATAAACACATTTCAAGTCAAATACAGTGAGACAGACTTCTTATTTAACACAATGTGAAAAAAAGAAAAAATAAACCGCATTTTTACTATTTACTACTGCTTATTAGTTTACTTGTAAGCTTTTATTTATTATTATAATTTGTACTAGATAAGAAAATTCAATTAATACTATTATTTTGATCAATCATCACAAAAAAAAAAAAAACAGGAATAGAACTACTAATAAAAAAGAATATCAAGAAGTACGTAAAGAATTATATATTTCTGAATGATAATTATTCTTAACTGCTGTGAATTATTTTATTTCATTATTACTGGGACTTTTATATCTTCCTCGTCAACAATTTAATCTAATAGTGTTATTGATTAAACGATACAAGCATAAAAATAGTATACACTTTATAACAGTGATACGTAAAACGAAACTAATTATAATTATAATTTATAGTAGAGAAGGGAAATGGCTTTCCCACGAAATAATCTTATTGACAACAGGAATATAAAGAAGAACAAATATTATAATAATTATATAGTATATAATGTACATGTACGAAAAAATAATCATCAGGTGTTTAATTCGGCACCCAACAAAAAAAAAAAAAAAAAGTGATTTGTCTAGAGTGATTTATCTAAACTTATAAACTATTCTAAAAGCTTTTCCCTGTCGATAAGTGAGAGTTATATTATATTTTTAAATTTATTTCCAAAGAAAAACATAATACTATAGACAGATAATACATGTTAGAACTGATTTTTTTTTCTTGTGTACAGATATTATATATTTTATAGCATTAGGATTATTTTGTAGAGTAGTTCAAATCAACATATTTTCAAGTTTTACTAGAAAAATGTTGCCAAAGGTGTACTGTTTAAAATAAATTTATAGCTAGGGTTTATTGTGATAAATTTTTTTTTTGGTTCTTTTTTTTTTTTTTTTTTCTCCTCACTTCCATATTTCTTTGTTATTATTTTTTTTTTTTTTTGGCCTCAAAGATGTACATTCGAGGAAGCATTTTCACAATTGTAATCCTGGGATTCATTACCACAGCTGTAACAGCAGCTACAGGTGGGGAAATTTTAAGTATAAATATATATATATAATTACGTTACACACTGAGTATGGGATTACCGAATAACTCACAAAGATGAATATTTATTATATATACAGCTGGTTTTACAAATTTCATCGTAGTATTTAAAAAGCCAGTTTCTGAACAAGTGTATCAACGAGCTCGGTCTGATGTCGAATCTGCAGGTGGACAGGTGACAAACGAATATCACCATTCTCTAAAAGGACTCGCAGTAGAATTACCAAATGGGTTTGTCAATACGTTTGAAAGTAAACCTTATGTTGATTTTATTGAAAAAGATGAAGATGGTAAAAAAAATAGAATCCAATTTTTCCTCATACCCCAAGATCAACTCCTATCAACAGCAAAATAAAATAAAAATAAAAGCTCGGTTTAATGATTTTACTTTTTTTTTTCTTTTGACTTGTAGTGCATACGATGGGTTAATACAACCTGATCTGAATGTGGCGACAGGTGTCGTTCTTTTTATATTCTTGGCAGTGCGGCACGACTTTACGCGTTTTATTTTAACCTTTTTTAAGAAAGTGAAAAAGGCTTCATTTAAATAAATAAATAAAAAAGAATCTTTTTTTGCTAGTGTAAAATCTCTTTTTATACATTTAGTGCTTCGGGTTTTATCATTTTCTTTTTCGCTCTTTCTTTCATTTTTTTTTTATTTATTTTCTTTGTTAAAAAGAAAAATGGATTCAAAATACCAATCGTCAGAAAATGATGAATTGAAAGTTGTTATGACAACAGTTAAATTACTTGAACAAAGGAGTGACAACAGTTAGTGTTACTGATATCCCTCTGAACATGAACCAATTACTACTACTATTAAATGACTATAGCCCGTTGATCTCGAACCACAACCTGAGCCAACGGTTATTAAAGGATTCATCTTTTTGGTTCTTGTCAAATCATTTTATGAATCCACGTTCTTGTTGTTTTTATTACCCATTGATATAGTTGGTCATTTTGTTTGGGAGTTCAACTGGAACATTTGTTCTTAAATTTTATTGCAATTATTCCACTTGTGAGATTACTTTTGGTTTTGCTAGGGGAAGATAGTGTTCTTCGAACGGGTGAGGTAATAAATAATATAACGTTTTTTTTTTCTCGCTGGTGTACGAAATAACTAGTTAATTTTCTCATCCATGGCATCATAAATGCTAGTGATATAATATATTTATGAATTATTATAATATTAGTTGTATATACAATAATATTAAATTAAATAGTTGTTTGTGTTATTTTCATTGTTGTGAATTATTTTATTTATATTTCTCATTAGTGGGTCTATCATATTTTATTAGTATTTAGCTAGAAATATATATATATATATATATGCAATATAGAGTATCTTTTTTTTTCTATTACGTAAATGGATTTATTTACATTTCAATTAAATTATATCTTTCATAATATAAATATATCATAATATTAGCTATTAAACAGCTATAAATTATTAAAAGTGTCAAAAAGACATCTATATTTTATTGATAATCCAAATACACAGACATTGTGGACAAGTACAGCATTTGTATCAAAATCATAAAAACTATATTTTTATCCACCTAATCCTCTTACCTTTCTACATCGGCTGAATTTTTATCAACTCTCAATAATGCCTTGTTTATAGCTACGTACACCATTATCCAGAGTATATATTGTTAAAAGATGTCCATCATTATATATAATAGCCAAAAGTGTTAATGTGTGTTTTTAATCTTTTTTCATTTACCTTTTTTCGTCTTTACATCTAAAAAATGCTTTGCGCATGATCAATCGTGCTCCCCAATTTTCACAACAAGCCTCCAAGAGGTACTGGTCACCAACTAGCTCTTCAAGTCTCTTCTCTGCTCCAACTCGGATTTGTTTGTCCAGGTCAGAATATGTCATGTCTGAATTCAGTTGATGCTGCTTTTTTCATATCGTAGGCCAACTGATTAGAAAAACGTAGAACATTTCTCTTGAATGTTGCATAGTATTGATGAAGCCACCGTTTCTTCTTTTTTTTGCCAGAACGCTTTTGCTCAATGCCTCAAAGTAATCTCATTTGAATTGCAGTGATTTTCCTTCTGGTTTTGGTGGTTAAACATAACGTTTAATTCTTTCTCCTGGAAATGGATTTTCTTTTTCTTCGACTTCTGGATACTCAATGCGTCTTATTGTTATAGCTTCCTTTTCAAGTTGCTCCTTTATAGATTCAATTTGTTTGCTCTGACGTTCGAGAGCAAGTAGAATGTGATATATAGTTGGCTAGATAGTTCAGATTCGAATTCTGCTTGACTTTCATTTAAGACTTTTAGACCATCCCATTACTTTTTTGAAACCTCCGTTATAATTACACTTGTTGATTCAGTGGTAGCTTGTACGAAGGAGATAAGTAGTTTGCTCTACGTTATCTTGACTCATTTTATTACAGAAATGAAAAAAAAAGAAATTAAAGTTGTGAAGAAAGTGTTGTATTAATTTTGATAAAAGCTCCCTGACCCCTTTTCATATTTAAAATGCCAGATAGAATCGTGTTACAAAAATGTTCAACATGCAGATGGATGTTCAAAGGAACACGATTAGAATTAGATGCTCATGAAACTACTTGTATTAAAAATAAACTTAATCGACTTGCACAATAATTCTCAGCTTCGTTCTAAACCTAAATCTTCAAAAACTGCGAATGTAAGTGAAGTTTTTAGACAATATTTTAGAGTTCTTAAATTTAATATCAAAGCTAATTGTATTGGTATTATTTGTAGTGATCTGAGGTTATGATTATACGTAAAGAATCAACGAACATTAGTCACAGTGACATTGAAAAGGAACAGGCAAATCACTTGGTTAACAAACGCATTTTATTAAATGTAATTGATTGATTCTACTGTTTTATTATTATTATTTTTTAGATGGAAATTCTTGAAAATAATGAGGCGGTTCAGCCTTGCCAACAAAGTGATGGTGATGTTGATATAATAGATTGTAACACATATAAAAAGATATCGACAGCACCATATAAAAATAAAATCCCAGTACCTCTATTGGATTCAACGAACATAACTAATAAAACTATCCCACCATCAGCATCACAACAACAAAAAACAGCAAATATATCTTCCAGTCATCTCATGACCACCACAAATAATAACTCCCATATCACTTCTGCAGCCAAAGGTATTGATATGCGTCAAAGATAGGATCATGATGATACGCATATTAAAGCCAGCTTAGATATGTATGAGATTACAATTAGGCATGGTGAAACTCAAGAGGCTATTTGATAAAATGATAGCACAATTTAACCAATATATAGACAAGCAACTACCGCCATTATATAGCTTTCATAAATTATGACAGTGCTTACGAGTATCATATGGGATACAATCAAAGCAATACCATGTATGCAAAAATAGCTGTATAATGTTTAAAGATGATAACAATAATACAATGTGTGTCACGAACCACGTTACCAAGATGCCGACTCATTTACTCCCAAGAAAACAATGGTACAACTTCCTTTAAAAGAACAACTCCCTTTGTTTGTTAACGATGTTGGGGTGCATAAAATGTTGAAACATCATGCAAATTGGGTATCCTCTGCTACAGTCAAGAAAAGTATTTTTGACGATGCTGTATACAAGGAATTACTTAATAATAACATATTTACAGGGGAAATGTATATTCCATTTTTGGCATTCTATGTTGATGACTTTGAGGGTTTCAAGAGAGGCAAAAACACTATGTCAATTTGTCACATTGTGATATTAAATCTTCCTGAAGATGTTTGATATAAAGATTCAAATAGGACCCAAATTTTTGTTGTTCCAGGACCAAGCAAACCCAAAGTTCTCCTCGATTTTCTAGATCCAGTTCTTCAAGAACTCGAAGGACTGTGTAAATATGGAATGGTTGTTGAGACCGAAGGTCAGAAGATTCCACTCAAGGCGCATCTATTATTCGTTGGTAAGAATGTTCCAGGCGTCGTCAAAGTTGTCGGCCATATAGGATTCCAAAAAAGTTACAAAGGCTGCAGATTCTGTACAATCAAAGGTGTTCATCAAGATAGTCGAATGACATTTCCTCCTGTCTTTAAATCAAAAATTCTACATGAATCAAGTAGTACCAACATAGGCGTAAGCAATGAAGAACAGCATAGCAGCAACGACAGCAAAGATAACCGAGAAAAGCAAGTTATACCTAGGATCGAACCATTTAAACAGAGAAACAATGAGATTGAATAAATTACTGCATCCCCTTTTGCCAACCTTTCTACAACCCCATAGGGCAACATTTTTTTCTATCAATAAATATTATGCATTTGATGAAGGGTGTCAGTGAACAACTGTGGAATATGATTAAGGGTGTGTATGGTAAAGATGATTGTCCATTATATTTATCGAATGTGGAACAGAAACGAATTGAATCATGTATCGCATCTTCTCGTCATTCTCCGGAGATTGTGGTAATGTGTCATTGCAAACTGGCTTTTACAACGCTGTTAACTGGATTCAATTTATACTATATTTTGTTCCTACAATTTTATGATGATCGAGAAACACGGAAAGCTCTTATCGATATATCGATCATCTACCAATATGCATTTTCGAGGCACATTATCTTTCTTTTTACCAAAAAAAAAAAAAATATCTCATAGGTTTGATCAAGGTAATTGTATTTATTTGGCTTATTTACTAAATAT
Organism: Circinella minor; assembly: GCA_016758965.1. Classification (NCBI taxonomy): domain Eukaryota; kingdom Fungi; phylum Mucoromycota; class Mucoromycetes; order Mucorales; family Lichtheimiaceae; genus Circinella; species Circinella minor. The sequence continues at coordinate 17,430 of JAEPRB010000094.1, read as the reverse complement.
AGAGAGATCGATGAAAATGGAGTGTCATGCTTAAGACATGTTGATTATTCAAGCAAGTGAAAAACAAAACATTATCAGCTGTTGTCTTTACAATCAATGAACACTATCTTACACATTTATGCAAAACAATCGAACAAGATGGTGGACCTTTGATATATCTGACAGTTTTTAGTATGGAATGATAAATTGGGATAATAAAAAAACGTATAGAGTTGCATCGTCACCCTGGAATGAACACATGTAATTCACTCGTGGATCTAGCTGCAGTACGAGAACAAAAACGAAGTGAACTCACTGATGATAATGGCGATGATTCAGCTGAGAATGGTAGTGATTTTGATATAGACAAAACGGATGAACATCTGCCTAAAAGAAAAACTGAACCAAAAAAGGCTGTAGTTGTCTCAAGAGATAATAACAGCGCACAGATATGGGGACCATTTGCGGTTGATACCATTAACGCATTAAATTGTCGTCATTTTTGGGCATGGAAAAAATGTATTTATAACCGGGTCAATAATGATCCTGATGAATATATTGAAATAGAAAGTCGTTTGTATAAGGATAGTGTTACATAAAGTGGGATAGAAAGAGAGTCATTACTTTGTTTGTAACATATGGGTAGATATCGATAAATAAAAAAAAAAACATTTGTCAAACCTGAGCAACGTCAGTATTTTGGAGAGTAAAGTGTTTTTTTCAAGCATGGATTTGTTGTGGACTAACACGAAGGAAAATGTGAAAAACTTCTTGCATTAGTTGAATTATGTACATTAATTAAAGGCCATGGGCCATGGCCGTATAAGACAGGTGGTGGCTCCAAAATATACGTAGTAATTGAAGAAGAAAGCATTGTAGACGTTGCAGGAAGAGCAAAGGGTAATGACACCCGTGAGTATATACTTGTCAAAAAAATTCCACACTCGAAAAAAGATATCGTCATTGATTACAACTTAGAATTTATACCTCATTAACATTCTAATAAATATATTTACATAATTATTATCAGTATAACTGTATATTCCTGGTATATTTTTTTTGAATATAATGTCAATACAAAATACTATTCATACGTATACTTTTTATATATTTGAATATTATCAATAAAGAAGACGGAGTAAAATATATTTAAACTATTATATAATGTTAAATGACCGTTATTATGAAGCCATTGCTGGATACAACATCAATAACGAATCTTTGAAAATTTGCTTATTTTTCAATAACCTCTCCCCCCCACCATTTTTTTTATACATGGACATGATGTGTATCAATAAATATAAACTATTAGGTTATTTTTATTATAATTCTAAAATAAAATATGTTATAGTGTTGGCTTTTTTTTTATGATATGTATATTGTTGACAAACTGGTGAATTATATCAACTTTGGGAAGTAGAAAGTTTTTACAGCAGAAAATCCCTAAAAGTATTTCAAATAATTTTTTTTTGATGTACATCACTTTTCGCCTGTACCACAGCAGCTGCATAATTTCTAAAATTTATCATTAGATTTTATTTCGAAAAAATTATCAAGGCGCTATACTTTTTTTTTTGTTCATTGTTTGCTATAATATCCGGTAGAAATAATAATACTTATCAGACTTAAAACTCTGATTATCAAGAACTCATGAAAGTATCGTTCTATCGAACTTACTTATGGAGCATCTTGCAATCACTCTTCTTTCAAGCACTAATTCATTGTTCGTGTATCTATCGCATAATCCGAGTCCTCATAATAACGATAGCATTGTTCTATCTGAAAAGTTTAATAACAAGCTACTTTTTAAACTACTTCCGACAATAATCAGTTTTTTATGAACAATGAACTTGGTTATAATGAGTGATTTTCAAAAAGAGAATCGCTCTTTAATTTATTTGATTAGATTCATACGTAAACACATTAATCAAGAATTGAAATCGTGTTTATAATAGTGAAAATATTAGACCAGAATTAAATATGTTTTTACACTTGTACCACTTTCTTTTCAACACGCACATATATAATTCATGCTCATATAACGTCCCCCGCTAATGTACTTTCTATTTTATTTCTATTAGTATATTAGGTAGTTTATACAACAAGTCGTATCCACTAGGTATAGTTTATTTTTTCAAAATAATATTAATAAAATATATAACAATGAAAAGAAGACGGAAGAAAAATGACAGATTGAAAATAGAAAAATAAAGAGGTATTTTACAAGAAATGTTACAGTACAAAGCAAGTAATTTGTTATACAATCATAGCAACAACAATTCGTTTTTCATTTTTCTATAGGTATCGGATGAAGAAGAAGGTTCCCCTTTATACTCTAATGAATGTTTTTGTTAATTTTAAAGCTATTTAAGCCGCAAAATATGATTAAAGTAGTAAATAAAAAGTAATAGGTCTAATTAACTGACAGCCAATTAGTTGAATAATCACCTTATAATAATAATAATAAAAAAAAAACAGATTTGATAAGTTATTGCGAAATGACGTAAAAAAAAAAGTGATCCAATGTTACGGAACGAGACGGACCGAGAAAATTTACCTGTTATTGCCACTCTGCCAGTTTCTGTCATCAAACTATATGAGAATCACTCGTGCACCCAATAAAATTTTCTAGTGCCGCTGAAATTAGGTCATTGTTATAATTAGGCAACCATGTAAGCATTATGCTAAAAAGTTAGAAAAAAGGAAGAAATAGAACGTCTAAAGAGAAAAGGGGAAAGGTCGGCAACAAAAAAACGCTCTTTTTTTTTATTTACATATTTTTATTTATTTATTCATTTATTCATCGTTTGTACTACTCATCCCCCTTCTTCTTGACCCCAACCCCCCCCTTCTCTAATTTGTTCTTTCTTTCTATTATTAACTATATAAACCCTTTTTATTCCTCCCTTCTCTTTCTTTTTCCTTTAATATTTTTTTTTATTTGTTCTTTATTATCATATTATTATTGTTATTAGCTTTTTTTTTTTTATATAAATGGGGTCTTTAGTACGGTCATCAACAAGTGCTCGGTTACCACGACAACGCGATAATTCAAAGTCATCATTTCATTCACCTCATGGAATGCGTTTACGATCCTCCTCCTTTACAAATAGCAGTAGTACCGGAACTTCTCAACGACATATTATTAATGGCCTATTTCCAACAGCAACCACGTCTACTTCTTCTTTGCAACAATCACACCAAATAAAACATCGCCGTGGTCATGGTCGCCGTCAACCAAGTCTCGAATCTTCTACTACTACAACATATTCTTCTGCTGGTCAGAATCTTCAACCATTTAATACAAATCATTCTTCTAATACTACTGTTACTACTACTACTACTACTACAGGTTCATTGCTTACTGTAGACGGAGACATTCATGCTTCCACTACTGCTTCTTCTGTTGACACTTTATCCGATGACGATGACGAAGACGACGACGATGTTGACGACATTAACGGCTTGACTAGTTCTCCTACTCCTTTTCCCCCTCCAATACAACAACAATCAAAATTGGCAGCTTTAGCACCACCACCACTCCCCTCAAAAGCTATCACACCTATACCACAATCACCTACTTGTCCTTTACAAACACCCGCACCTATACCTAAAGCAAGTGTTAGCCGATCCATATCAAATGCTTTTAAAGATAAATTAACTTTATCACGTAAAAAAAGTAAATTTTCATTACGCAAAAATCATGGTAATGCTAGTTCACCTATATTATATGATGATGGTAGTCAAGCAACTTACCCTCCTCGTCCACAAAAAAATGATTATCAACAATCTAAAGAAAGGTACATTGTTTTTGTTGATCAATCAACCCTCCCCCCCTTTTTTTTTTTTTTTTTTTTTTACAACTCTTTGTTTCACTTCTTACTATTAAACGAACAGGGAAAAAAAAAATTAAAGGGTGTGTAACGCTAACTTATTATTATATATAATTGTTATCATAAAAAACAAGGGATCAATATGGGTTCATTAAGGGTTCACAATGGATATCTGTTGAAGAACAAGTTAATTTTGAAAAAATATATCAACCAGTTGTAAATCGCCGACAACAAAAATGGAGACGATTAATTGCAGAAAATAATGGAGAATGGCCTCAACCAAGTAGTAAATGTAAATACACACATATATTTATGTCCTTTTCTACTATTATTATTTTGTGTGACCTTAAATTTTTTTTTTAAAAAAAAGAAGAACGGAGAGGAAGAAAAGGGGGTGATGGAAATGATGATCGAATTACGCTTCTTAAATGAGGGAAGAACGAGGGAAATGAAAGGAGAAGAAGGAATGGATAGAAAAACTAACTTTCCTGTACATACTATAGTTAAACGATTTATTCGTAAAGGAATACCTGCAGATCTTCGTGGGCAGGCTTGGTTACATTATAGTGGTGCAGAAACAAAAAAATTCGCAAATCCAGGTGTTTATCGAGACTATGTTGAACGAGCCGAAGCAATGGGTCTAGAAAATGAGTTTCTTGATATTATTGAACGAGGTAAATAAAGGAGAGAAAGTAATTAAAAAAAACAACAGCAACTTACACATAGATATATAATATCATAAATTCAGATCTTCATAGAACATTTCCAGATAATATTCGTTTTAAATCTACACCATCACCAACAAAAACCAAAGGAGAAGGGGAAGGTAGTAATAATAACAGAAAAGAGGATATTCCTGCGATTCAATCATTACGGCGAATTCTTTCAGCATTTTCCTTATATGCCCCTGAAATCGGTTATTGTCAATCTTTAAATTATATTGCTGGATTATTATTATTATTTATGGATGAAGAAGATGCATTTTGGACCTTTGTTGTATTAGTACAAGATATATTACCACCTAATATCTATGATGTGACGATGGAGGGAGCTAATATTGATCAAACAGTATTAATGATGCTATTATCAGAAAGATGTCCTCATATATGGAACCGGATGAGTAGTGGGAAATCATTTTGGGAATGTGAAGAAGCAGATGGAAATAATGGGATGCCTACTACAACATTAGTCACAAGTCATTGGTTCTTGACGTTATTTATCAACATTTTACCAATTGAGGTAAAAAAAAAATATTTACTATTTATTTATTCTTGTGTATCAATTTTTTTTCTTTTAATTAACTATATTATATATAGTCTGTGCTCCGTGTATGGGACTGTCTCTTTTAGTAAGTATTATCTTTATTCTTACTTAATATTGGGATATAAAGGGAAAACGAAAGAAAGTTAGGGGGGGGGGAAGGAAACTCCTGTGAAAATGATTCTGTGAGTAATAATTAAATTATTATTTAGTGAAGGACAACGAGTATTATTCCGAGTTGCATTAGCAATCTTTAAAATGAATGAACGTGAAGTTCTTGCTGTAAATGATTCTCTGGAAATTTTTCAAGTAATTCAGGTAAATAATAGAAAAAATAGCTATATTAGTAGTAGATGATGATCAATTTACTTTTTCTATTTATATATACAAAAAGAAAAAAAAATGGTTCATAATTAATTATTTCTTTTATCTAGAACATGCCAAAACGAATGGTGGATTGCCATAAACTAATGGAGGTTTGTTTGTTTGTTTCTTAGTTTTTTTTTTTTTTACTTACTAAAATGTTTTCCTTTGATATCAAATAATAATAATAATGTTATTATTTGTTATTATGATAGGCTGCATATGAAAAATATGCATCAGTTACTCGAGTCAATGAACAAGATTTACGTAAACGTCGAGAATTAATCAAGAATAGGCGTGATGAACGACGAAAAAATACACCTCAATTAAAACGACGACTTAAACGAGGTACTGTACGTGGAACCATTATTCATAAAGCAATGGAAGCACGTCGACTTGTTGAAAGAGCAAAGACTGTACGACGATAATATAATAATAATTCAATAATATTACATAATTTCATGGGTGCATACATTTTTTTTTCATTTATTGTTTTCACGATACTTTCATATATATATACAAACACACATACGGCAGAAACAAAACATACATTTTACTATCCATTATCCATTCATGTTAAACACAATTGATTTTCTCTTTTCTTTTCTTTTCTCTTTTGCATATTTTACAGACGTTCAGCAATGAAACATCTTTTTTTTTTCCTTGTATACCTCATTTTAAAACATAAGATTTTTCAGTAATATTTATCATGGATAACTAATTTCAGTTGTCCTGGGATGTCGACAGAAATGCCAAAAAAGCAATCAATGACAACAAGTCATTTTTATCACTTTTATGCGTTCTATATAAAAAGGAAAAATGTGTTTTATTATCTTAATCTTTTCTCGATTATTATAAAACATCATGAATGTTTCAGCAGGAGGTAATACTTTTTGTGATCATTCATGGTTTAATCGGGTGTATTAAATTTATTATCTAATGGTACAACAATAACGGTGGCAATAGGATGACCTTCTATTCTGTACGCTGCGGCTCTAGGTATGGTACATGGTAATCATTGAGCTTGTACAACTTTAAAAAGCACTATAAGAAAAAGTCGACCGCGGTCAACACCAGGTGAATGATCCAGTAGATCCCATATATCGATTGGGATTGGCTATAGACGTGTTTAGTTCGAGATAAATCGGCTTTTCCTGGAACCAGACCATGACAAAGAAGTCAACAGCGTGGAACCAACAGCAATGTCATTCATTTTTTGGTGGGAATTAGACTCTACTTATCATTCATTTATAAACAAAAAAAAAAAAAGCTTCTACGTGTCATAAATCATTTCCCTTAATCAATATCGCCATTATACAAAAGTTGATATCAAAGTTTTTATTATTATCAAAAAAATAAAATAAAATGATGGAGGAGATAATAGTTGAGAAAGATTGAAAAAATCTGATTTTATAAAAAAGATTACAAAATAAACCATAGTATATTACAAAAAAAAAAAAAAAAAGACCTGAGTTGTTATAGCAAATTTAATCCAACTGTAATCGAGAACCAACTGCTTGTCGTATTTGAATAGGTAATATCCATCCCCACATTTTAAATGCAACAGTACAGAAAAATCGCCATTGACCAAGACAAGTTCCTATAGTAACAATCATGATCGTATACACCACTAGCTCCAATAGAAAAAATACAACATAATATACCCAATTATCTATAACATAATTATATATAAAAAAAAAATACACCAACAACACCACCATATACCCCATGTTTATTTATTATTTTTATTTATTTTTTATATTACAAATGACAAACGACAATTTTATTAATTCAATTACTTTGAATGAAATAAAAAAAAAAGTTTTTTTTTTGTTTTTATTACCTGGTGTATTTAATCCCAAAACATGATGCATAATGGACTTTGTTACGACAACACTTGATGAACCAGTAATCCCGAAAATGAAGAATCGCCATATCCAAATAAATATAGACCATAGCTTTTCTGATTTAGAAGGCATTCGTTGTTGTTCTGTCAAAAGGTTAGCTTCTTCATCGCTTGTCATATTTTATTTTGTTTTTGAAAGTAAAAGTATAGGAAACAAATGACTCGCGCATTGATTCAAGGTTGCTGCCTGGGGGCAATTCTTAAAAATAAAACCCCGAGTTTTCTGATCTGATAAGAAGTTTTTATATTTTTACATGTACATCATTATTTGTATACATACATGACAATATGAAATGTTAAAGCACATAAATAACCTATATAGTTATATTATGTTTAGTTGAATGTGTTTACGATTTTTTTTTTAAAAAAAGTTAGGTAATGATAATAATAGAGATATCATCACGAAATGAATCAGTTTTTGTCACTAAATCTAATAGGGACAATGTAGTAAAAGTTGTCAATAATTTAAGTTACGTTTTGTTTTTACATTATAAATATTACAATACTAAAGTGATTATTATTGTTATATTGAGACAAACTATTTTTTTCTTGAAAAAAAAGTTGATTACCAAAAATTTCTAATACAAAATAAATGGGAATAGCAGTAGTTGCGTCCTGATACAGAATTAACCTTGCATACACCACCCAAATCCAGCGTTTGGCTTAATGGACTCTTTATTTTTTTATTATAAATGATAAGTAAAATATGCATTAAATTGGCCATTGCAGTCGCTAGTAAATAATAGATAGAAGATCGTCATGTATGCGAATTCAAAGATATTTATTGTAAATTGAAAAAAAAAGGTAGTGATTATTAAATAGTAATAAATATTATCATAATTAAACTTATTATTTACTTTTTGAACTTGTCTTTTACTAACCATTTCAGGAAAAAAATGGTGGGTGGTGGCAAAGTTTAATCTATCTCTTTATTCTTTTAAAAAAGTTAAAATTTCGATACGTTATGATGTATACATGAGAGTTTTTATGCAACCTACTAATTTCTCTTCTCCCTCTCTTGTTGTATGTTTTTTACTAGATAACTATGTAGAAGCAAAACTAAAATTAGTATATACTCTTAGATTTTTACACTTTATCTAATGTAAATAATGAAACAGAAGAATCATCATTAATTTATTATTTTGCGGTAACTACTTGCTAGTTGAACATAGGAAAATATAATATTTATGGCTATTTTATATTTTAGATGAGTACAAAATACTTGTGATAATTTAAATCGAAAAGCAATGCCACGTTTTAGTAAAGTATTTTCACACACACACACACACACACACAATTATCCTCATCAATAATCAAATTGGATAGGAACGTGACACCGATTACATTTTAATTACTATTCTACATATTTTCTCTCACAATTATTTTTATCTGACGTAATAGTGATAATATAATTATCCACTTTGATCAAGATTATCAAAGCCAATTCTTTTTCTTTACCTAGTAATCTTAGCTACTGTACATTGTTGGTAACAATACATTATTATATGGATAATATAATGTTTATATATAGAATATATCGAAGAGGGAATAGTACATAAAAGAAAAATTATATGAAATACTTTTTATGACTACTTGTTATGAGTGATAGTACTACCATCACACAAAAAGTGTCAAATCCAACGTAATAATAAGAATAGACCCGTGACTCTAGTTTTTCTTTTTGTTGATAAACCTTGTCAAAAACTTCAATAAACTTATTTATTACTTAAGTGATAGAAATTTATTGTTAAAATACATAGCACGTCATATCTTATTAGTATTATAATACTCTATTTGTTTTTTAAGAGAAGGATTAATTACTGTGGACATATATATACATAAATTGCTGGGAAAAAACAACAACACAAATGTAACTTCAATATTAGAGGGTCAACAGTGAATGATTTTTTGACATTAACTTTACACTACTAATTTATTTGATACACTACATATCTCTCATACAATGATTTAATTTTACATGAAAAAAAAAAAAAAACATATGTATCATTTAATTTTCAATATTGTTGAACCGTCATTAACTACAAAATCGCATCTTATTATTACCACTTATTATAATGATACTGTATTTCATTTAAAATTTAGTTTTATAAAAAAAAAAAAAAATTCAAATTTAACAATGTTAGGACTTCGATAATAGAAAAAACAGATTATTGACAAATCGGAAAGGAGAAATCATTTTATCGCTCAATATATCCATTTATGTATAAGATGGTTAAAATGATGAAAATACATGAATAAAATACTAATTGGTATATATTATAGACGGTTAACTAAATAAAGTCTTTTTTTTTATACTTCTCACTGAGAATGATAATCACAAAGACTGATAAATGAATGGGGGGACTGTCTATAAATTATGATTTTATGTTTCAAATTCTTTTGTGCTCTGAACAGAATTCTAGTTGTAGCGAAGGAAGAAAGGAAGAATCATTATACCTGGTATATATTCATCTATATTACTTTTTCTGTTGTTGTCTGTAATAGAAGTAGATAACGAAATAATCATAATACATTTGTAAAAAAAAAGTTTCCCCATGAACAACCAGATGTTAAAGTTGCTTATCATTTATATAATAATTATTTTAAAATGGAACGAGAGGGGACGGGTGCAGAGGTAATACCACTGTTTATCCGCGTAAGTGAATTGATACGCATTTATTGGTTCCTCATTTTTTTTTTTTGATTGTATCACAGCATATTTTCTTTTCTTTTTGTTAACATGATGTTATCATCATTGTTTGAATAATATTTGGTGGGTTTTCAGGGAAAAAAAGGGGATCATATATTACGTCAATAAATTATTATTATAAATATCGATCTTCAGTATAAAAAAAAAATTGAAATTCGGGGTTGACAAGAAGAATTGATTTCGCCACACCATGTTTTTTTTTTACCCCTTAATAATTACAACAACAATAATAAACTCTCTTTCTTCCGCACACACCGGAAATAAATAAAAAAAAAAACTCATGATCATGCTTAAAAATCGGCTTGAGATATTGTATATTTATTTTATAATAATATCAATTTATCTTATTATAATGATTATATGACTCAAGTCAACATGACCTTTCTTTCCTCGTCACCTTATATATTACTTTTACATAAAAAAAAAATTAACAATAATTAATATTACTGTACATACAATTTTTTTTTTTTTTATTTATATCTGAAACAAATATGTAAGAAACCATGGTACTTTTTTTTTCTTACAAGAAACACATGGTTAAAATAAAAAAAAAACTATAAGAAAAAGAAGGAAAAAAGCAGTAGCTACGATAGTAAATGATTGTTTTTTGTTAGCTTATCACATAATAATGACTTCAATATTATAAAAAAGTATAAATATTAAACAGGTCGATTGGTTAAAGCATTGTGTTACATTACACTATTATAAAATAAAGCAACATATTTATTCAAGTGCAACAAAAAAAAAGTTTAATCACGGGTTCTAACATGTAGGAGATAATGAATCAAAAAGTTATATGTGTATGCATAGTATGCATCTACTCACGTTTCGTATCTTATATGTATGATACTGTATACGAGTATCATTATAACACATTATACATGTCGTCAAATGTTTGGGATTCTGCAACTGTCCTCATGATCTTGACTACTACGCCTACCCCCGTCAGTAAGGTATAGAATACAACTATCATCATTAGTATATCATTTATTATTCATGTTTTTTTTTTAAATATACAACTTTGCCTGGCTTATTTTTAAATGCATGTAACAAAAATATAAGGAAGCAAAGTATGGTATTAATATTTTTTTTCTATGTGCATATATATGTATTGACAGTCTAAGTGTAAGGCAGCACTCGTGTATTCTGAACGAATTTATATTATATAAGTAAAAAGAATACTGTGGTCGACGCCATTTGTTCATTAATATTTTCTTTTTTTTTTTTTTTTAAAAAAAAAAAAAAACTCATGGTGACCGCAATAAGTAAAGCTTTCTTTTTTCGGTAGAACCATAATAGTCAATTTAAAAGATATTCTTTTAAAAAAATACGTATCATTTAGTAATAAACGTACCTTCTGACAATAACAACTAAAAAAATAATATAACACATATAAGTGTATGTGTACCCATGGCACCGACAATTTTTTTTTTCTTTTTTGTGTGTTCCATGCGATGACAATAAATAGTTTCTTTTTCTCATTATGTCTAAATAAAATATAACAGCTATGATGTTTAAAATTGTAATGAAGGTTTATCAATAAATAATAAAATTGTTCTAGTTCGTTCAGAAAAAAAAAAAGACTTTTTACAGTATAGATTATTACATGACAAGACTAAAAAATAGACCCCCCCCCATTTTTAGTTTAGTAGGTCAAGTGTATTATATATATTTTTTTTTTAAAAAAGTGATACACAGACTATAAACTTTATACTACTACTATTACTCCACTATCAAGATATATTGCTAATTGTATGATTTTTTAAAATATGAGCATTAACAGAAATAGAGGGTCCAATATATTTATTAGTTTTACCTTACCCCGCCCCCTTCATTAATAAACGCATGCAAAAGTAAACAAATTATCATCATAAAAACAAAGTTAATTAACAAAATCTTTCTTTTTCTTTAAGGTTTAATATCTCATAATATGTATAGCTATGTAATGTAATGTTATATGTAGATATGCATGTCCGTCTCGTGTTACAATATTAGCATAAAGAAGAAATAACAAATAACCACCAGCAACTAAAAAGAAAATAATATTCTAAATGATCAAATATAAGATATAAGATATAAAAATAAAGTACGTAAAAAAGGAAACACATGATAAACAATGATGAGTTATTATGGAAATACGTAGTAATAAAATAAAATAATACAACACGTAAATAGGGAATGATGCTTTGATCAACAAATCTACAAAACTTGTATAAATATAATCATATAAGAATATCATATAAAAAATATAATTTAAAAGAAAATACTATGTTAATAATAAGATATTAATAAGAAAAAAAAAAGATATAAAATAATAATAAAAATCAACAAACACGAGGAGGAGATGGTGAGAATAATAAGCAAGGTTAGATGAAATAATATTAGAGAGAAAAAGTAGAAATGCTACGTATTTTTTTCTTTAAGAGGAAAAAAAGAGAGAAAAAAAAAAAAGAGGGAAAGAATGTATAAGAAAAACCGTATAAAAAAGAATATATAAACAGAAGTATTTTTTTTTTGTAAGAGTTGTTATATATAATATAGATCATAGTGCAGGAAGTAAAACACGACTAATACGGTATCGAATACCAAGATAGGACAAATAATCAGCTCCAGGAAATACTCTAATTCGGGGCACGTCAGGAAAATGACTATCTTGAATGTCAACAAAAACGCCTCCTAACTGTAATGTACGTTCCAATTTTGAATGACTCTGAATATCCAATGGAATCCATCGTGAATTACTGAAAAACAGCCATTGAGCTTGAAATGAAGGTGTTGTTGTTGATGATGAAGAGGATAGTGGAAGTGAATTATTATGTGGTCTAGAAATAGGATATATATGGTTGCTATTTGTATTGGATGAATTACTACTACTGTTACTACTACTCGTACTACTAGTACTTGTACTAATACATGAACTTGGACGAGGTAGAAAATCCTCGGGTATTTTGATATTCATGGAAGGTAGTGACACGATATTATTGTCATCAGGATTATTTGCGGTGTTACGATAATGTTGTAATTGATGTGGATATCGTGGGGTATTACGATGATGAGCTGTTGGATAATTCAGTACTTTGGTATCACCCGAACTTGTGGATTCGCGCATTTGACTTTTTTTTCTAGGCTTCTTGGGTGAAAGTTACTTCAAGATTATTATTTTTTGAACAACAAAAAAAAAAAAAATAAAGAGGTTGTTTTTTTTAGGATGCGATGTATTTAAAGGACAAACAATAAAAAAAACGAGGGAAACAAAAATCCTAATAGTATAATAATAGAAGTGTAGTGTGGAAAGTGTAAAGTAGTTATACAGAACAAATAAAATAAAAACAATATATATATATGAAGGCTTTTTTTAAAAAAATAATGAAAAAAAAATGGAAATGAACAAGTTTTAAGAAGTAAACCGGAAATTCCTTTAATATAATTATGATGTGTTTTTTATCGTTATTAAAAAAAAAACGAAAGGAGGAAAAGAAAGAGGAAGAGAAAAAGAAGAAGAAAAAAAGAAATGCAAAAAAAAAAAAGATTATAATGGGTGGTTACAGTGAATTTGTTGCCTATGCGACGGTGACACAAAGGGCAGTAGGGTTATTATTATCATGAGATCAAAGGGTTATATTATATTATATTACTTATTCTTTCTCTCGGAAACAGGCGGTTGTTGGTTTCAGATGACCGCGCGTGAAGGGACCTTTAAATGCTTATGCTCCCCTGACCGCCCGACGATGCACACACAGTCTCTCGTTTTTTTTTCCCAAATACTGTTTTAGTTTTTGCAGCACTTTTGCTTGTTATATTTATACTTAACTACTACAAAGTGTAACTTATAGACGCCTACAATTATACATATATACCCCGCTTTTTTTCTACTACTCCTTGCTCTCTTCTTACACTAACTCTTCTTGCATATTTAGGGACAAATATAACACGGTCGCCAACAAGATTATTATGATTGATAATCTTTTTCTATACCACTGATTAACTTATTATTTTTATTTTTAATCTTCCACTTTTTCTACGATAAAGATTATAATAATAAAATACTAAAACTCACAAATCCACTCCAGGTCCTTTTATAACTTATTTTTTTCAAAAAAGGCAAACTTTTTTTTCTGTTGCACCAACCCATTAATTTACTCTTTAAAAGAACAAAAACATACCCTGATACGGTATTACAAAACTGTGCAACCTTTGGATCGCGTGAATCGATCATGACCACACCATCATCGTCACCATTCCAAAAAAAACATCCCGCTCTTTTTTTTTTTTTGGGTTCATTGTTCCACTTATACTATACCAAATACACATTAAATTTTCCTTTTGAACCACATGAACAAAAACTATTATTATATCCTGCATCTGTAATTTTTCTTATATAACCGTGAAATTTTTTTAATGTCTCCTTAAGCGCAACGCCAAGTTTTGGCATATTTTGTTTGAGAAAGCTCATATATAAGGTAATAGGAAAAACCTAATTGTGGAGCAGAGAAAAAAGATCCAGGGGTAATTTTTTTTGAAGGTACAGTGCTTTTTTTTTTGGATAAAACTTGCCTCGGCCAATGAAAATTGGCAGATTAATTGAATGAGTATAATAATCAGGAACGACTTTTCAAAATCAATTCAACGAAGAGAAGTTTATGTATACTATAGGTAAAAATTTACAGTTATATTCTCTTCATAATTGATATACTTACTAAGGTGTTTGTGAGAGTGGGGATATATATGTTTACAATTTTTAGCAACTACTATTTAAAAAACTTCTTCAATGTATGTGACTCAGATCTCGTATTTTTTTTTTCAATCGGTATTCTACTATGTATTTCTCTCCTTTTATTGTCACCTACCTACACTTTCTTATAGAATACAAAAATAAAGAATACGTATGGTGGTAATATAAAAGAGATGTGTGTGACCAAAATCATCAATTTTATTTGGTTATATGAATATCACTAGTCATTATCCATAACAATATACGTCCGTTTTTCAATTCAGAGGAGATCTCACTGAGGATGTACTTTACAAGAAATCAAGTTTCTTAAGTAGTGGTTTTTCGATGCACTGGTTCTTTGAAACTTGTTGTGAAAGTGTAGCTTGTAGACCATTTAAAACAACGATCTAAATCCAACCATCCTTGATATACTTAAATGTTACTTTCCATGAAGAGATCATGTATTCTTTTTACGTATTTATAATGTCATACGTCTGAAAAATATGAACACTGAGTCATTCATGTCTTAATTTTCTGGAAAATAAAGTGATTCATGTTTTTTATAAGTAAAAAGAGGATAAAATAATATCATCATTTTTTTTTTCTATTGCTACTAGAAAATATCGTTTACTCTCCACTGTAATAATGTTTATATGCCTTATTAGTTTAATAAATAGTATATTGATTTTTTTTGTGCCAAGTATATAATCATACCATTTGCGGCATGAAAATAGAATTTATTAGTGCACTGTGGGGTAACAAAAGGTTATTTATATCTCAGATATCAACAGGTCATTAATAGCATATAACTTGAATATAATAAGGGTAATCAATTGTCTAATAGTAGATTATTAGTAGATGACGTTGGTGCTTTTCTCACACTTTATTTTTTTTTTTCATTCATTCACACATCCCACTTTTAATAAAAAGAATTCAAGCAACATGACATAATATAAGAACCGTTCCTTTTTTTTTGTTCTTTTATGACTGTATTGTATCGAGACATTATTCTTTTAATTTATTATTAAAAGTACTATTATTATTATTAAAATTAAATGTATAAATTTATTCATTTTTTTTATACTGTTTCTTCGTGTCAAACTAGCATCTCGTTTTTCTCTCTTTCACATTTTATACCCTCTCATGCTATCAGTCATATTCAATATGCTTTATTGTGCTCAGGTAAACAACTATAATTTTTTATGACTTTAATCTTTGTATAAAAACCTTTTTCTTTTTAAACTAATCATAATAGCCAATGTACTGTATTTTTAACTTTTAGTCCATTAAAGACGTGTCAGTGAGCTTACCCTTGGTATAGTTCCATGAACGTATATAACATAACAATGTGCTCGTATCTGATTCACTCTAAATGGATATCTTGCTACTCTCAATATTTTTTCTTAAACTCTGTAAGTCTTCCCATTTACTCGTAAAAGTGTCGACTAATAACCTATTTACTAATTCATATTTTATGCAATTTTTTTCCGCGCGCATTTTTTTTTTTTTGAAGTCCACGAAATCGACTAAACTTTCGGATGAGATAATAATGCTAGGGGAATTGCTACGGACACCCCATATTTTGCTTACGGACACCCCACAAATAAACAATTATCAAATAAGTTCTTAGACCATATAAACTATAGTAATAGCGTTGTCAACACCAATAGCGCTTGTTTGACCGCTCATATGTAACATTAAAAGTATATATGATTCCTTTTTTGTCTTGCTTTCATAAGGCCCACAATTCCCACTTGTGTACACAATGATATAGTAAGAAACCATAAGAAATATTGATTGCTATTATAAAAAGTCGAGCTGATAATATAAGTTTCATAAACATTTATAAGTCGTATAACGATAATAGCTGTATAGATAGTGTATAAATGGTTGGATACGATGTGATTATATCAATTTGTTGTGTGCCCTTTAAAAAATATAAAAGTGGGGTGTCCGTAAGAGATGAAATTACTTAATATAGTATGTTTTTGGGGTGTCCGTAGCAATTCCCTAATGCTAGATCCACATTTTTTTAAGAATGTTTAAAAGAAGTAGCTTTATACACAGATCTGAGAACCGACATAAATCGTACGTGAATTAAAAGATGTAAGGGGGTTTGCAGAAATACGCAGTTCGAACACCAGGTTATTGTGAGTATACGTGGTATAGAAACTTGTTTATTATAGTTATGTTTTCTTACTAAATAATTTATTTCTAGAATGACGTCAACTGGGAAAAACTGACAAAAGCAATTGAAGGTGCTAAAAATAAAACAACTTAAAACAAGAAAAGATTGAGAAGGACAACATCCCAAACTTTAAAAACTGGCTCGTGGGAACTTACAGAAGAAGCCAAGGCACGTTTTAGAAAAGAATTCGGAAAAATGAAGGACGAGAACAAGTGGTTGGTGAGAATAGAAGAAGAAAAAAGAAATCATCTTGAAGGTTTGATGTATGAGTATGGAATGGAATGTAGTTACGAGCAGTAAGTTTAACGATTCTAATAGCCAATGCTTTTACTATGTGCTCTATGACTGTGCTATAAAATAATGGTTTACAAATATAAATAATATAGCTGTGTTCACTCATTTATTATCGATCCAACTGACGATTGCTGGGAGAATATACTTACGGAGAAAGAGGTTGAAGACGTGCTAAAAGAAAGGAGT